>VZRV01000623.1:1160-26692 GCA_013398115.1 Falcunculus frontatus
GAGCTCACGGGACGGCCCCTTCCCAGATATCCCGCTCCTCATCCCGGGATGCAGTGGTGCCCACAGCTGCCCCTGACCCACGGCTGTCACTGGCATCCCCATGAGTGACAACCTGCAGGTCCCATGGCACCGTGACTGCCCTCTGGAGACCTCCCCTCCAGGAGGCAGTGGAGAAGCTGGAGCAGGGCCCCTCTCCTGAGAGGAGAGAGATCTTCCGAGCCCCTGCAGGACTGGCTTTCCCCTGCCCAGGCTGGGCTGCCCGAGGGGCTGGGCTCAGAGGGACCAGCTGCCCTCTCCCCTCAGCTGGGGGATGGCTGGTGACAGGTGGGACAGAGGGACACACAGTGCTTGGGCAGAGCACAGGGATCCTGCCCTGGGCTTGGATGGGAGGTTTGAGACAGGGTGTGGAGACGGAGCAGAGAGGCATCAGCTGTCAGAGTTTACAGAGATGGGGATACAGGGGGACCACAGGGGCACATGGGGTGGGAAAGGAGAGAGAGGCTCTTTCCCAAGCCAATTCCCTCTCCCTGGCAGTGTGGGGAGGGTTGAGGGTGAGCGGGGTGACCATGCAGAGTGGTGAGCAAATGAGCAGAGGCTGCCGCATAGGCAAGAGGTGCCGTCCATCTGTCCATCACCAGGGCAGGCTGTTCCCTTCCCAGTCGAGGAAGGCTCCAGAGGTGTTCTGTGAGAGGCTGGCCAGCACAGTCAGGATGCCCCTCACGCTGTGCTCCACTCTCAGCGGTGCCTGCAGAAAAGGTCAATGGACTGCAACAGAGAGCAGCTCTTGGGGACGGTTCATTCCCAGGAGCAGCATCCATGGTGCTCATGGGGATATTTTTCCTTACTGCCACACCTCTCTTCTCCAGGCTGGGTTGGGGAGACAAGGCTGGCTATCCCATGTACTCAGAATGTTGCAGCTTGCTGCCTGCTCCCTGCTTGCTCTGCCCCAGGAGATGGTCCTGGCAGCCCACAGCATCACACAACATCCCCCAAGTGCCTCTGCCCTCCCCAAGACATGGGGATACAGTGGGGGTCCTGCTGACCCTCCCCTGCATAGCCCAGTACCTTCTCTGTGCCCATGTCAGTCTTCACCCAGCCAGGATGGATGGCCACACACAAGATCCCCTTGTCCTGGAGCTCCGCAGCCAAGCACCTCGTCACCATGTTCTGGGCAGCCTGGAAGAGGCACAGCCCTGCCAGCATGACCCGGGGAGTGGGTGGGCAGAAGAGGGGACATTTCCCAGCCACAAAATGTCTGTGGAGTTGGGAAATGGGACTTGGTCCTGGGACAAACCAGCAGTATGACCTGCCAGAAGGGCTTAGTCCTTGGCTGCTGCTGTTGTGGTCTCTGTGCTTCTGCCTGGGAGAACCAGGCAGGGGGTGGGTGGCTGGGGCAGGGGGTGACCCATGGGCTCCCTCCCCTCCACGGGCACCGTGCCTGGCACAGCATCCCCAGGACCTCCCCTGGCACCTCACCTTGCTGGCCCGGTACGGGTACATGGGGGCCTCTGGCAGCCCGAGGCACAGCCCAATGGAGCCCAGTTTGCTGGAGATGTTGATGATGGCAGCCCTGCTGCAGCTCAGACTCTCCTTCCCCGCACCCTTCGCCGCCTGCTCCAGGAGTGGTAGAAATTCCTGATGCAAAGACACCAATGCTCCATTAACATGTGACAGACCCCCTACTTGAGGACCATCCTGGAGAGCTCTGTCACAGACTGTGGACAAGCAGCTGGACAGACACTCCTGGCAGAAGTGCAGGGGATGGGGAAGATGCCCCAAAGAGGGGCCAGGCTCCAGCCTTTCCCCTCCCCAGGGAAGGAGCGAGCCAGCACAGCAAGCCTGGTGCAGGCAGGAGCTCCAGGTGGGGAAGGACAAAGCACGGGAAATGCTGGGCTGGGCTAAACTACTGAGCTCCTCTGGGTGGGCAGGGGAGATCCATGGAGGTGACATTATTCCCACTGGGGAACATCTTCCCAAGCAGGAGAAACCCAAAATGTCCAGACATACCTTGACAACGTGGAGTGGCCCAACCACGTTGCTGGCAAACACATTGAGCATCTCCTGCGAGTCCAGGGAGTGCAGTGTGGCGTGGGAGCTGATGCCTGCGTTGTTGATGAGCAGGTTCAAGCCCTGGTCCTTCAAATGAGACCCCACAGCCTGCATGGCCCCTCGGATGCTGGGCAAATTCACTGTGTCTGCCAGGGAAAAAGCAAAGTGGAGGATAGCTCTGATGGGTCACACAGCACCCACTGGAAATTGTGCTGTGGCTGGAACCAGCGCTTCTTATCCAGAAAGGATGCAGCAGGTTTAGCAGATTAAGCACATTGGAATGAGCAGCAGTTTGTCCTCACCTCTTGGTTTTGCAGCCTCAGCCAAATTAAACCTTAATTCAACTCATTTTGGGTCATGTGGGGACTACTGGTAGGAAAAACTTGTCTATATTTGCTTTCTGTATTCAAGAAATTTATGATCGTACAAGGGATGCTTGGTCCTTGCACACTGAGAGTCCCAAATTTATTTCCAGAGAGCCTACACAGATGGGCACATTTTAAGGACTGATACTGTCTTTGGGGAAAAAAATCAAAGTTTGGTTGTCAAGCCCTCCTGTACCAAACAGCAGCTATAGGGGCTGTTGACATAGAGGAGGGACATTCATTTTAGTAGATTACACAAAGATCCTTTCTGGTTTATACTGTTCTGACTGATCATTTCAAGTTATCTTCGCCTCTTTAAACAATTTGTGCTTAAATTAATCTTCCACAGCACAACTTCCCATAGTTTTGGAGTCGTTTGTATGCAAAAATCTGTCCCTTTTCCTTCTGTTTAGATTATTTTTGTTTCTTCATGCTGTTACCCACAAGGTTTTGGAGCTGTCAGATGAGCTGAGGTGAGTACAAGTAATAAAAGATTTGGGATGTAACCTGCAGTATTTGGTTGCAGGCTCTGAGTCTGAACTTCCCCATCCCTACTGACCAAGTTGTAGGGACAACCCCTCTCAAGCAACAAGACACAACTGAAACTGGGCTAACAGGGATAAGCATCCCCAGTGCCTTTCTATTTGCTTAAATATTGGTATCGCTTTTGAAATTCTGCCATGCATGAACCGTAGGATTTTTCTGACTTAGGCAACAAAAGTGGTATTTTTTAAAGTTTGTGCACAGCTGTCAGGGTTGCTTGTTAGAATTTACATCCTCTATTGGATGCTCACCGACTGAAGTGGCCATGGTTTGTTTGTTTAAAAGGGTCATCTAAATACCTTCAGGATGTGAAATGGGCTATGTAGGCCAACATTAAACTTTATATATTGCCTTTTAATACCTCAGGTATACCACAGAGCCCTTAAAACCATGAATATTCACATGTATGGGCAGGTTGGAGTGTGCCCTTGTTCCCATGCACATTTCTGTGCCTGTTTTTTGCAGATGCCAATGTGATGAGCCTGCTGGGAGTGGGGGACTGCAGGGCTAGATTCCTTTTTTGCAACACTTTGGCCCCTGAGCTGTGTTTCTGTTCTCGTGCTTAGGCAAGAGTGACTTAGCAAAGGTTTCCAAGGCTGAAGATTTCTTTCTTGGAATATTCTGTACACTGATGGGCAGCAGAAAAATCCTTTTTCCTGGCATTTTTAACTAGCCTGATGTCTTTATGGTGGTAAGCAAGTATGTGAGTGGCACTGGGCTTGTTGCTACCTTGCATTGTGCAGTGCAGGCCTTTGTAGAGGTGTCCTGAAAATTTTTGAGGGGAATACCATGGGGTAATCTGCTGTGGGGCTGCTGTGAAGAGAAGGAGCCTTGGGATTCGAGAGGATCTTGCATGTGCAGCTGCAGGACAATTCACAGAGTACTTTGGAGTTCTTTTTGGATAACGATGGGATGAAGTTCAAGGTTCTGTCACTCCACCACATGTGAGGGATCTTTTGGTCATCTGGTGAATGATTAACTGCTCTGTTTGGATTAGCTGAGTCATTGCTCCAAGGCATGTGGGACCAACACGTTTTTAGTTCTTAGCCCCCAAATTTGTTGAAATAACAAACTCTTGTCTCCCTGGAAGAAATAAGGGTGGGAAAGAAAGAGAGAGAATGAAAAGAAGTGACAGATCTTAAATATTTTTGAGGGGGTTTTTTTAACTTTCCTTTCTGAAAAATCCATGCCTGTTACTTGTTTGAAGACAACCCTTCCTTAATATAGAGCAAGATAGCTTGAAGCAGCTTCTCTTTTTAGAAAATGCCTTGTTGCTGTTGATATTTCAGAGCTTTTAAGCTAGTTTTGGGACTTCATTGATAGTCTGGGGCTTGGGGTGTATGTTTTTAGTAAAGATTGTTCATGTAGTGGCCAGACCCTTGAGATGTCCCTTTTACGTTGGCCATGCTCTTCCCATCAGGTACTGCCAGTTGGGGCTCACAGCTCATTTACTTTTAATTACAGAGAAGGTGTTTTACTTTAATAATCTACTTAATAGCAAAAGAGAGATTTTCTGCCTCTTTGTAGTAAAGCCTGAATTCAACAATGCCTTATTTTCTAAGAAATATTTAAAAAACTGAACTTGAACTGAAGTTACTTGAACTTTCCAGGTGTTTTTAAACAAATAGGTAGGTAGGTAGGTACTGATATGGCATAGCCTTGATTCAGTTTTCTTATTATTGGCTCCAATGAAATACAAGTATTTAGAAGCTCTGGCTGCTTCCCACCTCACTTATTACAGCCATGGCAATTCTCATGCAGGCACTTTCCCAAAACATTTCTTTTGGATTTAGGTGTTCTTTTAACTCTTCATTAACAAAAGCAGCTGTGAGCAGCCCCCACTCTCAGACACAGGGGAACACAGCAAATCTCTGTCTCCTCGAGACATATCCTCAGCCTGGTGCCCCTTATCTCCCCACTCTTCACCCCAACACTGTCCTCCCCAGAGAGACCCTGTCCCTGTCCAGCACTCTGGAAGCTTCTTTCCTGTGAATACCCCAACTTTGCCAACTCCAAATGCCAGCCTGGTTGTTCTCCCTTTTTTTCCCCAAGTTCCTATGTTGTCTAGGTCCATTTGCTGCCTTGTGCTTCTCCCAGGGCTCTGAAAAAGGTCACTGAGCTTGGCCCACATCCACGGAAGCAGGGAATGGATAAGAGGACATCTCCCCAGTCCAGGCTGTGGACATCCCATACCTCTGGGTCAGAGTATCAGCTTGGGATACCAGGCTGGTCAGATTTCCCACATGTTTCATTTTTAGCTATTTTTTTTTCTCTCTCCCTTTTTTACCTGAAAGAAATGCTGACCACAGCCACCTCCAAGCAGATCCCAAACCAATCCTCCTACTTAGGAACCATCCAGGAGGTTACTGTGCCCTGCCTTGCTTCGCTTTGCAAACCCATGTGTCCCAGCCCAAAACCTGGGCACTATATTTGGCATGTTTGGGAAGAGATGGCATGCCTTTCCCATGAAACTTGCTCAGCTGAGGTGTCCGGACCCACCTCTGCCTCCTCTGAAGCCAGTTTGACTGCTCCAGCCAGAGCACAGCTTAATTTGGGGGCAGAAGCTTGCTCAGGTGTGGATCCCTCCCCACCTGGCAGAGCTAGAGCTTCCTGGAAAAGCTGCCCTTGGTCCCACCTCTGAAGTCAGCAGAGAACTGGAAGCAATGTTGGGTGCTAGGAGAAAGGTTGCTCCATACCTAGCTGGACCACTTTGATGCTGGAGTGCTGGGCAGCTAATTCTTGCAGGGCCTGGAAATAAAGTGATGGAGCGAGGGAGGAAGTTAGAAGCCACCAGCAGCATGGCCAGGTGTCCCACCCCTGCTCCCAGGTCACCGAGCCAGGGTGGCTTTGCCTTCTTTGGGGAAAGTTCACAGGGCCATTCCCAGTGGATGGGGTAGGGCAGCAACCCCACAGCCAGCAGGAGAATGGTGCTGCTGGGCTTAGGAACTGCCCCTCATCCTGAGTGATCCCAGCATGGAAAAGGGGTTGGCTGGCCATTGGCACAGCCAGGAGCAAGTGCTGAAGACATGTCTGCCTCTCCAGCCTCATCCCACCTGGCCACATTGGGCACTCCCTTATCCAGGGTCCGGGGGTGTTATGAGACCCCCAGAGCACTCCTGCCCCCCACTGTTGGGCTACCAGAGCCAGCAGGGCTGCGGGGACTGCGGATCCCCACTGCCCACCTGGCTCAGCACCATCCCAGTCCCTGTGCCCGCACTGACCTTCCCTCTTGGACCCTTGGGGTCGCGGCAGGTGGCAAAGATGTGCTGGGGGGGCCGGGGGCTGGCGGCGAGCTGCCGCACAAGCTCCAGTCCGATGCCCCGGTTGGACCCTGTCACCAGGACGCTCCGAGCCAGCGCAGCCATGTCCGCAGCCTCCGCGCCAGGCGGTGACACATGGCAGGATTGCCGCCTGCTCGGCCTGAAGAGGAGCCAGGCACAGCCCAGGGTGTGGCTTCAGGCACCCACGGGGATGGGGACTGTGCCAGCACCTGGCCCCTCGCCTGCCCCAAACAGAGCCAGGGTCCCAGGAGGACCAAGGGCTCCCTGACATTTGGCACATGGGGCTGCCTGTCACCTGCATTGCCCAGATTCCCACCACTATGCTCCTCTAAAGCCCCAGCTCCCAGAGTCTCTGTAACAGCAGAAGGGTCCACCTCTTCCATAGGCTTGGAAGAGCACTACCAGGAAAAGGAGAACAGGTTCAAATCTGGCTGTGGCAAGCAATCTCCCAGTTTGGGGGTGAGTTTGGGATGGCTGAATTCGGGGATGATAATCCAAAGCCCAGCCTGGGAAGCACAGGGAGTGCAGTTTGTATACTGCAAGTTCTACTCCTGCCAACACTTCCCTCCAGAGCATCCAGGAGCCAGCAGAGAAGGATCCCCCATTCCCTGTAGCCTCGACCACCCACTGCTGGGGCTTCAAGCTCACATCCATCACCTTCCTCCTTGCTGGAGGACAATGCTGGATGCTTATAAGCCCAAGCAGTGCCTGTAAAGCCAAGGCTCCTGCAACCCAGGCCAGCCTAGGGGCATGGATTTTTAGGATGCAGAAGTGTTAAAAGAAGCAAAGAGCTGCCATGTAAAAAGCCTCAGCTGAAACAGAAGAATTGGGGCAACATGAATATGAAGTGGGGGAGGAAAAAAGAAGAGGAAAGTAATGGCAGTGGGTCCATCCCATCTGGACGTGCCCAGTGGGACATACCTGTTGCTCAGTCTGGCGGGGGGACAGAAGTCTCTATTCCCTGAGTAGCCGAGCAGTTCCATGTTTGGCAATCACCAAAGAAACACTCAGGAGATGGTGAAGGGCCTCCATGCTTGGAAGATGAGCTTTCAGGTGACCGAGAGCATGGAGGGGAGGAAGCAGGGAGGTTTCCTTCCATGGTGGTGGACAGACTATGGCCCCCATGAGACATCAGCGTGCTGGGCGTGGATTTGGATGGTGTTGGAGTTGGACCTGCTTGACGTTCTTGCAGGTGTAATCACCTGCACAAACAATTGCACTGCACAGACTTGCCTGCTCTGCCAGCAGCATCCAGAGCAGAGCTCCCATTAGGAAACCAATAAGACTGGAGTTTCCTCTTTTCCTTCCAGGCTCCTTGGGAAGGAAACAACAGAAACAAGCAAAGAGGGCTGCAGGACCAGGAATGGCCACAGGCCAGTGCCAAGCAAGGGAGTGACCTTTGGAGAGGGCTGACTGATGTTGGCCAAGGACAGCAGCACAGGCACCCTCATGGCTCCAGAATCACAGCCCAGGGCCATAAAGGGTGCACCAGGGAAGAGATGAGACCAGGCTACAAGATCCCAATGCTATAGAGGGACCTGGAAACTATCCAGGTTAGAGAGGAGCTGAGAGGGCTCTACTCCAAGTCCCATCAGGAGGAGCAGGGTCAGCAATGACTTTGGAGCAGGTTGCCCAGGGCTTGAACCTGACCTCAAAACCCTCCAGGGACCCTGCAGACTTCCCAGATCCCATTTCGATGCTTGACTGTCCTCAGAGTGATTTTTTTTTGGCAGCGTGGCGCCTCCCCTGCGTACGTGCTGTGCCCCTTGGCCTGGGTCCACACGGCCCTTCCTGTGACCCCATGACTGGAGCCATGCAGTGACCCCTCCTGCATCTCATAGCCTTGACCTTGACCCCGCAGACCCCTGCAAGGACCCTGTAGCCATTACATCCCTCAGCAGGGCTTTGTTCACCACTCCAGCACCCCCAGCTCAGCACCCCTCAGCCAGCTCCTGCTCTGCCACAGCCCCTTCCTGCCTGAGCCCCACAGCTCCCCGCTCCCTCCCTGGGAGCAGGCAGCATCATTGTTGCAAAATGGGAAATGTGTCAGTCAGAATTATCTTAAGTCAGGCTGTTCTTTGAAGTAAGACCTTTGTATACTTTTGAGCCTAATCAGCAGGAAAGGAGACGTAATCACTGGAAGAGGCAGCAGCCAGCATCCCTCGCTCAAGGACATTCTGGAACTAACAAGATTTAGGGATGATATTGCTAACTTGGCAAAATACTCCAGGTCCATGTATCTTAGAGCTAAACTGTCTTAGTTGTAACACTAAAAATCATACCTACAGATCAAAAAGACCCTGCCCAGGTGAAGACCTTTCCCCTGAGCATGAGTAGAAGTTAGCTGAGGTTACATGATTTGTATGGAAAGTACTAATCAATCCTAACAGAAGGGCTGTGCTTGGGAAGTTACCAGCTCTGAATTGCTGTGACACAGCACCATGGAAAGTCCGGTGGAGTGTGCGGAATTTGTGGAATACCACTGAGCACCCAGGCTGGGGCAGTTCTGAAATAAACAATGTCTCACTCGAGTGTGTCATTATCGGCTCGTTGCACACCAGGGAACGAACCCGATTTTTGGGGCAACATCGCTGTGCCTGCGGGGCGGGTACCCCAAAAATGGCGGCGCCCAGTGAGGCTTCAGCCCGCCCGCGTCACGTGGCCGCGGTGTCCCGCCATTGCATCAGCCGGGGGGCGGGGCGGCACCCGGAGGGGCGGGGCTGGAAGAAGAGCGACAGCCCCCTCAACCAATGGGAGGTAGCGCCCGGCGGAGGGGCGGGACGAAGTGGGCGCTGCGGCGCGGCCGGAGGAGCGGAGCGAGGGGCGGCGGTGGCCGCGCAGGTACGGCCCGAGGGGCCTGGGGGGGTTCGGCCGCTGGGTTTGGCTTCCATGGCCCGGCCGGGACTCGCGGGCACAGGGGAGAGGGGCACGGAGACGGCAGGGCGGGAGGGTGCCGGTGGCAGTGCGCTGGTCGCGCCCCATGCGGGCCCGCGGGGGGATGCCGGGCGGCCGGCGGCGCTGCCGGGCACTGCTGTGCCTTCACCCCTCCTCGGTTACTGGAGAGCGGGTGTATCTGGGCAGAGGCTCTGATAGGCCCTGAGGCCGCCGCTACGCCTGGTTCTTCCCACTTCGGGTCCTTCCCTCCTCCAGCATCGAGGTTAGACTCGATGATCTCAGAGGACTTTTCCAGTCTAATTGGTTCTTTGCTGTGAATACTCCCAGGCCTTGCTCCTATGGGGAATTCCTGTCTCCGCGCCGCAGCAGGCTGCTGGGATCTCTCCCTCCTCCGTGGATCCGCATTGCGCTCCGCTGTCAGGGACAGCCCTATGTAGCCGTAGGACACGGGCGGTGCTGCCCTCCGGGCTGTCACCTGCCTCTGGTGTGCTTGGGGGAATGTGGGTCCTCTCAGGGAAGGCTTCCAGGCATCCCTGGAGCTGGCTCTGCTTTGAGCAGGGAAAGTGATCAAGGTGATATTTAGGGGTCATTTCTAAACTTGGCTGTTCTATGATTTAGTCATTGAATCACAGAATGGTTTGGATTGGAAGGGACCTTAAAGCCCTTCTGGTTCTAACTCCCCAGCCATAGGCAGGGACACCTTCCACTAGACCATGCTGCTCCAAGCACCATCCATCCTGGCTTTGAACACTTCCAGGGATGGGGAAGCCACAGCTTCTGTTGGCAGCCTATGCCAGTGCCTCCCCAGTCTCACAGGGAAGAATTTCTTCCTAATATCTGACCTGAGTCTCTCCTTTTCCAGTTTTAAACTGTTCCACCTTGTCTTATCATTATTTGCCCATGTGAAAAGTTGCTCTCCCTTGTTTTTATAAGCCTTCTTAAATACTGGAAGGCCGTAATGATGTCTCCTCACTCTCTGCATTTAATCTCCTTGAATGCTTTGATGACTTGGCAGTTCCTTTGTCACCAGCAAGGCCAACACAACCCCCTGAGTTTAGTATCCATGTGAATTTGATATTTTAAAATCACGTGTTTTCAAAGAAAAGGTAGCTTGAGGTAGAGCCCCTGAAATTAGGGCGATTGGGGGAGAGGGACTTTTGGGTTGAGCCACTACTATTTGGGGCAGACTGATGGTTGAACTGAGGTGTCTGTGAGTACTTAACAATGTGGGGAGACCCTTTCAGGAGTTGGAGACAGTGATCCTGATGTTCACCTTGAGCTGACAGCACATCAGAGCATTGTTTGTTGTTTGTTCAGACTGCACCAAGGTTTTGCTGCATTCCTGACACTTGCTTTGGACGGTGGCAACTTCCAGCTTACAGATGGAGACCCCGCTCACCGCCAGCCAGATCCGGCAACGGTTCATTGACTTCTTCAAGGAAAACAAGCACACCTATGTGCACTCATCTTCTACAATCCCCCTGGATGACCCCACACTGCTCTTTGCCAATGCTGGTATGAATCAGGTAGGATTTCCACCCTGGCACTGCGGTCCTATGAACATATCCTGTTGGAACCCATGAAGCTGTTTGCAGAGCTGTTGGGAAAATTATTGTTTTCTCCATCTTCATTCTGGTCACAGAGAGATGATTGGTGTGTCCACTGTGGTCCTCTGTGCTCTCACAAAATTGGCAAGAGCACTGGAAGAGGTTCCTGTGGTGGGAGCCCTGCCAGTCTCCCTTCCTTGACCCTTGGTACCACAGCAGCCCTGGCAGAAATGACTAATGGTGTCTTTGAAGAGTTGATGAGACTGGGCTGCTGCAAGGGCTCTGCTGCAGATCAGCACCCAGTTTTTATTTTTTGGCAGCTGGGAATCTGGCAGTTTTCAGTCCCTTTGGAAGCCCTGGGGTTTGGTGGGCTCTGGGAACACTTGTCTGTGTGTGAGTGCTGAGGCAGCCTCCTCACAGACAGCAGCAGCAGATTTGTTTCTGAAAGGTGCTTTGGGTATGTCCAGACTAGTGATATCATGACACAGATGACACTTACTGCCTTGCTGTTGCCTGCAACATTTGAAAACAGGTTCTGAGTGCTTTTCTCAATTCAAACTCTATTTTCTCTCCTCTCAGTTCAAACCCATCTTCCTCAATACCATCGACCCCTCACACCCGCTTGCTAAACTGAGCAGAGCCACCAACACTCAGAAGTGCATCCGGGCAGGGGGCAAGCACAATGACCTGGATGACGTGGGGAAAGATGTGTACCACCACACCTTCTTTGAGATGTTGGGGTCCTGGTCCTTTGGGGATTATTTCAAGGTAAAACAGCCTGGGTGCAGCTCTGAATCTCTAGCGCAGATTTATCCATCTCTGTAAACTCAGCAGAGCAGCTGCCAAGAGGAAAGAGAATATGTTGGCACAGAGGTGCATGTGGCTGCTTTGGAATAAATGAGCTTGTAAGCTGCCCCAACCCTGCAGAATGATTTAAGATTATTTACTTAAGGTTGTAAAGCTGATTAAATTAACTCTGCTAGTTTGGAGTCTTCAGGTAGATGTTTTAGTGGCTGTCCTGGAGATGTGGGGACTTAAATGTGCTATGCAGCTATGACTGACCTTCAAACAGAAGTGATCGTACAGTAACAATTTCCCAAGCTTCTTGCTAGTGTAGTATTCAAAGTCAGAGTTAAAAGGCTTTTTGGAGGCAGTGAACATGCTAGGAGTTAACTTGGCAGCATCAAGACAGTCATATGAGATGTTTCTTGTGCCCTCTTCACTGCATGTATTAATTTGCCTCTTTCTTATGTCAAAAGTCAGAAAGTTTTTGGCTGCTGATACCTACAATAGCCAGTACTTAGGATGTTGAAGAGGAGCTGTCTTTGCATTCACTTGCTGACCTCATGTTTCCTTCTGCAGGAACTTGCTTGTAAACTGGCACTGGAACTTCTCACCAAGGAGTTTGGCATCCCTGCTGAAAGACTCTACGTCACTTACTTTGGTGGAAATGAGGCTGCAGGACTGCAACCAGACCTGGAGTGCAAGCAGATCTGGTTGGATTTGGGGTAAGGCCTTTCACTGAAGAAGGTGCATGTTTTGATTAGCGATAGTAATTTATTTGGGTTGGATATTAGGAAAAAATTCTTCACAGAAACAGAACAGAGCAGGCTGCTCAGAGCAGTGGTGGAGTCACCCTTCCTGGAGGGATTTTAAAGCTGTGTAGCAGGGGCACTTTGGAGCATGGTTTAGTGGTGAGTTTGGCAATATTGGAATAATGGTTGGACTTGATGATCTGAAAGGTCTTTTCCAGCCTAAATGTTTCTATGACTCTCTGATGGCCTGTGTTATGTGGCAGAACACATATAACAGGAGACATTAACAAAATTGAAGTGTCACAAATAACATTTGCAGCGTGGTGGAGCTTCCAAACCAAAGGGAAGTACTCTTATTAGGTAGAAGATACTGAGAGCTCTGGTTTCAAAATCTCTTGTGTAAGTTTAAGAGTCCTGCTTGGTCAGATGGATGGGATGTTCTGCCCAGTGTGCTCCCACTGACAGCATTTGAGAAGATCATGGAGTCACAGAACTATGGAATGGTTTGGGTTGGAAGGGACCTTACAGCTCATCTTGTTCCAAGCCCTGTCAACCAAATCCAAACCTGGATTGTCAATCCAAACCTGGCCTTGAATACTTCCAGGGACAGGGCAGACACAGCCTCTCTGGGCAGCCTGTTCTAGTGCCTCACCACCCTTACAGGGAAGAATTTATTAATAATATATAATATGCATCTGCCATCTGTTAGTTTAAAGCCCTTTTCCTATCACTCCATGCCCTTCTAACAGTCCCTCTGCAGTTTTGTTTTAGGCCCCTTTGGTACAGAAAGGCCACAACAAGGTGATCCCAGAGCCTTCTCTTCTCCAGGCTGAACAATCCAAATTCTCTCAGTCTTTTCTCATAGAAGAGGTTCTCCATCCCATCAATATCTTCTTGCTGGTGGCTTTACTGAGGTGTTGTCTAAGTCTGTCTCTCCACCTGGGATGAGTGCTAGGTGCCAGTGTTCACCTGATCCCCTCAGCAGGGATCCTGAGTGTTGGGCTCTTGAACTGGTCTGTCTCAAGACTCTTAAGAATTCATCAGCATGTCTATGGAATTATTGAGCTGTGGTTTCTCCAGCATAGCCTTTAGTTTGGGGAATTCTTTTAGTTAGTCTCTGTTGTTCAATAAATTTCTTCTTACAGGCTGGCTGAGGGCAGGATTCTGCCTGGCAATATGAAGGATAATTTCTGGGAAATGGGAGACACTGGCCCCTGTGGCCCTTGCAGCGAGATCCACTATGACCGAATCGGGGACAGAGATGCTTCACACCTGGTCAATCAGGATGACCCCAACGTCCTGGAGATCTGGAACCTCGTGTTCATACAGTTCAATAGGTGAGCCAGACCTGCTTCCAGGTGAGCCAGGTTGCTCCAGCTCAGTTTGGGAGGCTGCATGGGCTGTGTGCTCTTTTTAACTGCCCGTGGCTTACTCGCCATTCCCAGCAGCCAAGCACCTTGTGATGCTCTGTCCCCTTACCCACTGGTACAGAAGGAGTTGGTCACGCTGCTTTTGGGACAAACTAAGAGTATTTTCTCTGTTTATCTGCCAGGAGTTCAGAACAGAAGAAGTTGTTGTCTGCTCTGGGTCTGAGTTGTTGCTGAGGGTCTTGTTAACTGTATTTTATTAAAGTTGTCCTTCATGTGGCTTGTGTATGGGCCTGTGTCACAAATCTGATAGAACTAAATCTCACGGAGATCAAGAGAGAGATGGGGTTCCCTCTGCAGAGCCTCCATCCATAACATCTCACCTTTCTTTGGCAGGGAAGCTGATGGGACACTGAAACCCCTTCCTAAGAAAAGTATTGATACTGGGATGGGCCTGGAAAGGCTGGTCTCTGTGCTGCAGAACAAGATGTCCAACTATGATACTGACCTTTTCCTTCCTTACTTTGAAGCCATCCAAAAGGTATGAACTGGAGGCTGACCCAGCTGCATCCATTCCCTGAATCCCTGGGGAGATACGTGGGGCTGGTTGGACAGGGTGGTCTCTACTTTCCCAGCTGCTATGAGCCCTACACATTTGCACTTTGCTGGGGATAGGAACCCAGGCTGGCACAGTAATTGCTGCCCTGGGACATGTTTCCAGGGGAAAACAGGACAGTGAGTGGTGCAGCTTACCCAGTTTCTGTGAACTGTCCTGATGGACATTCCTTGGTCTTCTCCCAGTGGGAGATGCTCTGCAGTCCCCCATGGCCAAGTGCTATTTTTTTGCCATGTGGTAGAGAGAAACCCAGAATCAATTTGTCCTTCAATCTCACACCTGGAACATGATGATCTGTAGAAAATTCCCTTAGACAGAAGGTCTTTGCCATAAACCACGACAGTCACTTGCAGAATCTATGTGCTGCTGCTGCACTGTCCTAGGTGGGGACCACATTACCCATGCTGGGAGTTCTATGTGCAAGTCCAAAGCCTTTTTTTCCCCCCATGTGGGAGGCAGAGCTTCCTCGCTGTACATCATGCTGGATAAAATGCAGGGAGAAGAGCCCAAGCTCCTGCTACCTCTGAGGAATGAGGTGCCAAGCTCCAGAGTTGAAGTTGGAGAGCTGCCTTTCTTCAGTGTTAAGTCCACTGGCTAGACACAGCCCCTATGTCCTTGTCTGCCTTCCTGCCATGTGCTGGGAGCCTGGCACGAGGGACTGTGCCCGTGGGGAGAGGTTTGCACCACATGCAAGCACGGCGTGGTTACAGCAGTATCTTTCCCTAGGGTATGGATAAAAACGTCTTAAAAGAGGAAAGCTGGGACCATCTCCTGTGTGACAGAATTTGAAAGGTTTCTTGGCTGGGCAGGTTATGCCAGGTTGGAGTCCTTGAGCCAATGTGCAAAACAGATGATTTCCCTGTATTCTTTCCCTCTCCCTCTCTCTTGGGCTCTTAATGATGGGATAAATTGGATTTTCTTCCCTCTGGTCTGGAGAGCTTTTGGCCATTGAAATGTGGGCCGTGGCACCATGCAGAGCCCACAGCTCTGTGCCTCTCCTGGGTTCACTGAATCGCCTCTTTCCAAGGGGAATGTTCTCCTCTGTGGCTGTGGGCGGTGGGGTAGGCTTGGCTTCTGAGGCCCTTCCCTGTAATTCTGCCATGGTGCCACTGTCAGTAATTGTACCCTCTGCCCACTGCCTTCTCCTCTGCACAGGGCACTGGTGCCAGGCCGTACCTGGGGCAGGTCGGGGCTGAGGATGCTGATGGAATAGACATGGCCTACCGTGTGCTGGCCGACCACGCACGGACCATCACCCTGGCCCTCTCGGATGGGGGCAGGCCTGACAACACTGGCAGAGGGTAAGAAAGAGCTGCTGCATTGCCACCACTCCCATTCTCTTCATCATGGCTTCCATCGGGGCTCTGGGATCTCCTGCGTCTCTGGGATCTCTTTGGATTTGTCATTAAAGCAGTGGGTAGCAGAGTGTTTGCTCGGGATATTTGATGCTTGAATCGCTGTAGTAAGGTTCACCCAAAAGGCCATGATGCACAGGTCTGAAGGTTCTTGTGAGCACCATTGCTGCTGTGCCAGCCCCCTGATAGGATCACTGTGGGCAGACAGGCACAAAGCCCTGCTTGGTGCAGTGCTGCTGTTGAAAAAGCAAGGAATTTTGGGCTGAGGGAGGCTGTGCTGCAGATGCCACTGGACTCAGTAAGCACACAGTGAATGTGGGTCACGGAGCTAGGGACTGGCACGTCACCTGTGCCTTGCTGCTGCTGTGAGCAGCCGCTTGAGGGAGAACATGGGGAGAAAACCCTGTGCTCTTGGTCCTGGGAGGGGCTGCGGTAAGTGGATGCTGGTGGAGCCCCTGAGAACAACTCAGATGTGTAGTGTGGGCTCTGCTATTCCGTAGGTATGTGCTGAGGCGGATTCTCCGACGGGCCGTGCGCTACTCCCATGAGAAGCTCAATGCTCCCAAGGGTTTCTTTGCTACTCTGGTTGATGTGGTGGTGCAGTCACTGGTAAGTTCTTCTCCCACTCCACTGTATCTGCTGAACTTTGCTGAGGTGTGCAGATCTCCATGTTGGAGGGCTCATCCTCTTGGGTCTGCAGGGAGATGCCTTTCCTGAGCTGAAGAAGGACCCAGATATGGTAAAGGACATTATCAATGAGGAAGAGGATCAGTTCCTGAAAACACTGAGCAGAGGCCGTCGCATCCTGGACAGGAAGATCCAGAGCCTTGGGGACAGTAAAATCATTCCTGGTAAGGCTGTGACTTCTGTCTGGATGCAGCAGAAGGCATTTATTATCTAAGATCACATCGGGCTTCAGATGGGCAGGGAAGTTAGACGTGTGGAAGGTGGTGGGGGGACAAAGTTGGAGTCAGAAGAAATCTCTTAGAGCTGAGCCACCCATCTCTCCTCTGGCCTGTGTTCACTTGCTCAGGTTTCTAAGCTGTCCAGACACAGATCTGTGTGCTGTCAGGGAGGAGCTTTTTGGATGTTCACGTTCTCCAGACCTGTTCACTGCCCTGCCATAGGCAGTGGGGAGCAGGGAAGGGAGCAGTGTCTCATGGAACATGAGAGGTGACTGCTTTGCACTTTCTCTGCAGGTGACACTGCCTGGCTGCTGTATGACACCTATGGTTTCCCTGCGGATCTCACCGGGCTGATTGCAGAGGAGAAGGGCCTTGTTGTAGACATGGAGGGCTTTGAAGAAGAGCGGAAAATTGCTCAGGTAGGTAACAGCTCCAGGGGAAGCTGATTTATGAGTGGGCAGGGAGAATTCCCTTCCTTGCAGGTTGCAGTCATGAATTGCTCCTTTCGCACTGAGTCTGCTCACACCCCCTATGCCCCATGGTTTGTCCCATGGGAAAAACCAGGATAACTGCAGTTGCTGTGGGACATGTCTTTTCTGTACAGCTGGGGTTGGTTTTGCTCGCTAGCAAAGCCTGGAACCTTGAGCTCAGCCTTCAGACAGAGATAGCGGAGTGTTGGGAGCACCTCTGCCATCCTGGTCTGGTTAGGGAAGTTATTCCCTGTCCAAGGATCAGTATCCAGGCAGACCTGCACCTTGGGTGCCTCTCCCAGCATGTTTGCTGCAGCAGCAGGAAGTGGTGTTGACCAGCTGGGTACTTGCCTTGTCCTTACTGGTCTCAGGCCCACTTGGTCTGCAGGCTGGAACTGGCTGCTCTGAGGCCAGAAAAATGGGCACACTGCAGCTGCTGGCACACAGCTTCCCAGGGCAGAGCTCTAAATCAGGGAGTGCTGAGGGGTGTGAGTGAGATGTGCAACTAGGCTGGCATGCATTGGTGTTTCTTAAACTTTGGTATTTGATGGCTCATTTCTCAAACCTTGCTCGTTGGCAGCTCAAATCCCAGGGCAAGGGTGCTGGAGGGGAGGATCTCCTCATGCTGGACATCTATGCCATTGAAGAGCTAAGAGCCCGAGGGCTGGAGGTGACTGATGACTCACCGAAATACAACTATGCTTCGGATCCGAGTGGTACCTATGGTATGAGAAAACCTTCTCACAATCATGTTCTGCTACTAAACCTTCCATGGCATGTACCTCTGGGCTCCCCTTTCCTGGGACATGGAGTTGGGAGTGGAAGGCTGTACAGGTGAATAGCCTGCTTGTTACTAATTGAGCAGAGAAAGAGGTCAGGGGCTACTGTAGTGCTGTTGCCAAGTTAATGATGCAACGTTAAGCTCCTGTTCCCTGCAGCTTTGTGTGTCCACACACCTATGTTGGTGTTTCTCAGCTGCTCCTTTGCCAATGCTGCAGGAGACTGCAGTTCCTGCTTGGCCTGTTGGAGGGTCCTTGGCTTGCTTGCTCTGGCTGTTCCTGCTAGTCTTTTGATTTGATGGAAAATCAGGAGGCTGCAGGCTCATAGCCATGAGTGTGCTGACTTTTGTTGCATAGGTGTGGAAGGCAGTGACAATCCCTGCCTTGGAGGGCACTAAATGAAATTCCCAGCTAACTGCTGCCTTACTCCTCTCTCCTAATCCCCTGCAAATATGGTAGCTGCCATGAGCTCCTGCAATAACTGGGAGGTGTTGCTATGACATTCTGCTCCCATGTGGTGTCTACAAGGTTTTCCTGCTTTACTGACACTGCCTGTCATCCTGGTGGCAGATTTCGGGAGCCTCGTGGCCACGGTGAAGGCCATCCACAGGGAGAAGAAGTTTGTGGAGGAGGTATCCACTGGCCAGGAATGTGGGATAGTGCTGGACCGGACCTGCTTCTACGCCGAGCAGGGTGGGCAGATCTATGACCAGGGCTACATGGTCAAGGATGACGACAGCAGAGAGGATGTGAGTGGGCCTGAGAGCCTTTTGCTAGACTCAGTATGACATGGGGCCTGGGCAGAGAAGAAGATGGGGCCAAGCAAGCTCCCACAATTTCCCATCCATGTCAGGTGTCAGGCATTGCACAGGGTTCCTTTCTAGGGGTGCAGCATGGCATGAGTGTGCTGGAGTTTTGTTCCCTTGCTTCTTGAGGAATTCAGCTCTGTGCTGCTGTCACCAGAATGTTGGTGCCTGTGGTGGTGATGCTGGGACTGCCAAGCCCAAGAGCAGTGCTCTCAAGCTGTGATGGGGAGCTGAGGTGGGGAGCTCTTTCTGTGCCCCATAACTGTGCCCCACCTTCATTCACTTCTCCACTTTGCTGTGTGCTGTGCCTGGGGACACTCAGCTTTCTCCAGCACACGCACCACTCTGGCTCTCAGCTGGGACCTTTGCAGTTGCAGCTCAGCCTTCTGGCTAGGTGATGTCTCCCCTTGGCATCTCACCCTGCTCATATGGGGCATTTCCCTCTTTGTACAGAAAACAGAATTCACTGTGAAGAACGTGCAGGTCCGAGGAGGCTACGTGCTCCACATAGGAACTCTATATGGGAGCTTGAAAGTAGGAGATCAGGTCCACTTGACTATCGATGAGGTGAGTTAAGACACTGTGTAACACATGACTTTGTCTCTTTTCTCTGGATTTTGTCTTGTTTCTTTTCATTGGTTCCACTCCAAGGGCCTGATGTTTAGGTCCAGCTCTCACTGCAGCACACGAGCAAGCAGTGTCTGGCTGATTCCAGGTCTCTCCTACTTGGCACCTGGCTTTCTCTTACCACAAAGCAAATAATGTCCAGCTGGCTCAGAGCCACACTTGCTGGGTTTGCTGATCACAGGCAGAAACACATTTTGGGTCATGACTTTCAGGGAGAACACATGTAGTGCCCCACTACATGGGGACAACAGCAGATAGCCTGGGCTGCCTGCCCCACTCCAGGCATTGCTCCTGTGGGCTCAGCTTGCTGAGTGAGTGCTGGGTTGAGTACAGTCAGCCTGATGCATTTCCCTTCCCTATAGAGGCAGCACCTTTAGATGAAGAGGAACAGAGATTAGTGTCTGTGTCCTGGTCTGTTCTTGGCCTCTCTCCACACAGGCCCAACAAGGGGACTGCCAGGAAAAAACCATACACAGATTTGGTGGGGAACACTTGCTCCTGTAGCTGAAGCTCCAAGGCAGCAAGTGTGATGAGTTGCTTCTGGTGTCCTGGGCTAGTTTAGGATTCTGTTGGAGCAGTGCATTAACCTCCCCTTGAGCTGCTGGAGGTGGTCATGGCTCCAGGGTGTGGGACCCCATCTAACAGTGGCTTCCTCCCTCAGGCCAGGCGGAGGCCGATCATGAGCAACCACACGGCCACCCACATCCTCAACTTTGCCCTGCGCTCGGTGCTGGGGGAGGCTGACCAGAGGGGGTCCCTGGTGGCACCAGACAGGCTGCGCTTCGACTTCACGGCCAAGGGAGCCCTGTCCACCCAGGAAATAAAGACAGTTGAAGGGATTGCCAACCAGATGATTGAGGAATCAAAGGTGGGTATGGCTGACATGTTGTATACCTTGAGTCCAGGTTTTGGATGATCTGGGATGCTGGGAGTTTGGCATGCAGGAGGATTCTGAGCTGCTGGTGCAGTACTGTGCACAGATTGCCATCACCTCGGAGGGTTTTGGGTAGGAAAACCCCATATGGATTTCAAGCCCTCTCTAGGATTGGAGTGTTCCCATGCTTGCAGTAGTGTCAGATCAGCTACAAGAGCCAGGAAGTCTGGCAGAGTGTTTTGCAGGCCTGGCTGGGTTTACACTGTGCACCCAGACACCCAGTGATGTGTCCCCAATGGCAGGAGAGTTGCCCTGTCTGGTGCCAAGTGTCAGAGCAGACCCTGGATGACCCTGGAATCTGTGCTTTGAACCATTTGCATGTGCAGTAGCACACAGGGAGTTTGAGCAGGTGGTATTGGGAGTTTTGAAGATAAGACATCTGCCAATAACTTTGTGATTCTTGCAGCTCAACAAACCCCAGCTCAGGTGAGGCACAAGACTTCCCCTCTAGGATCTTTCAGAGGAAGAAATTTCCTAGGAATGTGGGCCCTCAGTGACAGCTGACAGGACTGGCTCTTACCCTCATCCCTTTGCTGTCCTCTACAGACTGTGTATGCCAAGGACTGCCCTCTTGCAGCAGCCAAAGCTATCCAAGGACTTCGGGCAGTTTTTGACGAGACCTACCCCGATCCCGTCCGTGTGGTCTCCATTGGCATCCCCGTGGAGGAGCTGCTGGCTGACCCCTCTGGCCCTGGGGGCTCCATCACCTCCATTGAGTTCTGCGGAGGGACGTGAGTGCCTGGAGAGGTCAGGGAAGGTGGTAGGGTTGCTGAAAAGGAGTTCCTGTGGAGCCTGAGCTCCTGGGAGTGCCACGAGCATACACTGGGCACAGCCAGGGCAGAGCTGGAGGTGGTGGTGATGATGTGCCTTTGCATTCCCGGTTCTGAGTCAGTCAGTCTTCAAAATTACCTTTTGCAGGCAGGAAACTGCCTGTATTGCCCCTGCCCTCACACAGGGTCTCTGGCAGTGCTGGGAGCACAGCCCTTGCCACCCTTTCCTCACTCATTTGCTTTTAGCACAAGTGGTTTTTTCTGCCTGTCCCCACATTGCTGCATTTCTCTGGCAGGATGGTTGTCTTATTTCTGTACTGATTCTCGCTGAGATGAGAGGTGGACTTCTAACTCTCTGTTATGGGTCTGTCTGGGTTCTTTCCAAAGGCACTTGCAGAACTCCAGCCATGCTGGCCCTTTTGTGATTGTGTCAGAAGAAGCAATTGCTAAAGGCATTCGGAGGATAGTTGCAGTCACCGGGGCTGAAGCTCGGAAGGTAAGGGTAGGCAGGAGAGATCGTCTGTGAAATTCCACCTATTAACCCTGTGCCAAAGTTCCTTTTGTTCCAATTTGCACAATATCCTCTGAGGGACTCAGGGAAAAGGGTGGTGCTGCTGCCAAAGGCTGTGCTGGAAGCCCTGGATGTACTACAGTCAGAGCAGGGAAGAGAGGGGGAAGTCTCAGACGTAGGTGTTGCGGCAGAGAAACCTGGGTGGGTGTGTGGGATGGCTCTAGGGTTAGCGCAGGTTGCTTTTCAGAATGGCTGCAGATACAGAGCTCTCAGCAGCCGGCAAGGCTGGCAGGAGAGTGGTGAAGTCTGAGAACCCAGTCCTCTGCTGCAGGAGGCAGTGACTTTGGATGTGGGCTGGTGCTCCCTAAACTGGGAGAAAGGGGTTTCATGGGGGAAGATGATTTCTCTCTTGGCAATCCTGGCAAAGAAAAGAGACCTGGGGCCCTTGTGCCAGCATCACAGCCTGGTTCTGGTCAGGGGCTGCCTGCTTTGGCCCTGTGGCTTCCCAAGAGTTACTAAGCTCCATCCTGGGGCATTCCAGCATTCCTCACATCTTCGCACTTGGGGTGACCAAGAGCCCAGCCTGCTTAATCTTCCTGCTTGATTTAAGTCAGATTGTATTCTCCTAGGCCCTCAGGAAAGTCGACAGCCTCAGGAAACTGCTGTCAGCCCTGGAGGCCAAGGTGAAGGTCCAGACAGCTCCCAACAAGGATGTGCAGAAGGAGATCACGGATCTGGGTGAGGTGAGGATGGTAGCAGTGCTCTGCCTCCCCAAAGTGAATGGGACCTTGATTGCCAGCACTGGGTGGTATTAATGAGGCCTGAGTTCACCTTCCTGCTCCTGTCCAACAGCCCTGCATCCCATGGGTGCTGCAGCCAGCACCTGCTGCCTGGGGTCATTGGCACTGGGAGAGGAGAGGAGCTTACTGGGCTCTGCCAGTTGAGGCAGAGTTCATGAGGTGCTGCATCTCCTGCCGTGGTCGCTGGCACCTTTAACCTTCTCCACCTGCTTCTCTTCTGCAGACACTGGCCACTGCTGTTATCCCACAGTGGCAGAAAGATGAACTGAGAGAGGCTGTTAAAGCACTGAAGAAAGTCATGGATGACCTGGACCGAGCAAGCAAAGCTGACATCCAGAAAAGAGTGAGCCCTGGGCTGGAATAAAGGACAGTGTGGGAGGGCTGTGTGGTGCTCCCCTGGGAGCTCTGTTAGTGTCCAGGATGGAAGAGAATTGATGTGTGGGAATGCCCCTCACACTGTTCAGCTTTCCAGCTTCTGCTGCCTCCTGAAGCAGAATTAGCTCTGTGCCTGTTCCCTGGGTTGAAGCATGGCAGCGTGTTCCTGCCCTAACAGTGCCCCTGGGTGCAGGCTTCCTCCTGGATCCCACCAGAGTTTTCTGGAGGAGGAATCGTGCACAACATGCTGTCTTGCAAGCCACATACCTGCCTGTCAGAATGTATTCCTCCTGGCTTCACAGTGAAGCTGGTCCAGGCTGGGCTGTGGGTGTGTTTGGGCACCCTGGGGGCTTCTGTCTCTGCCCTACCCAGGTGGTTCTTGTGTCCATACACAGTGTGGGTGGTCTAGTGGCTGACCACTGTTGTCCTCAGGTTCTGGAGAAGACCAAGCAGGTTATTGAGAGTCACCCTAACCAGCCGTGGGTCATCATGGAAATGGAAAATGGAGCCTCAGCAAAGGTATGGGCAAGTCTGATCTCTCCTCAACAACATTCCTTCTGCCTGAGGAGCAGCTGGGTGGTCTCTCATCACTCGGGGAGGTGGTTCAGTGCTACAGAGCTGTCCCTCTTGCCACCTGCTGTCCCTGAGAAGGGCGAGGGACCGCTGGGGTATTCTCGTGTCCCACCTCCTGGACTAGCACATGGGTTTGCAGGGGTGGTGGGTTCTTGACCATTTGCTCAGCTTCCAGACCCTGGTGGTGGATAGGGAGCCCAGCAGAAATCCCACCGTGTCCCAAGTAAGACACATCCTGCAGCAGTCATGATGCTGAAATGCACTTAAGGGACTGGAAAACAGCAACTCTACCGAGCCATGAAAGTCGTGATGCTTGTGGTCCCTGCAGATCAGCTCTGGGAGTGGTGTCCTGGGCTGAGTGTGTGGACAGGGCCAGGCAGAGAGCTGCCCCCAGCACTGTCTGCTCAGCTGGGTTCAAGTTCTTCCCTGGCCAGGGCTGAATCTGCTCCTTCCCTCCTCCACACAATCACTTGGTTTTTTTTCCAAGTGATTTCTGTTGGAATGAACGCCACATTGTGTGCGCTGTGTCACAGTGCTGAGCCCAGTAAGTGCCAGGGAGCGGGGGCTGGTTGTACCTGGGCTTAGACCGCTCTGGGCTTAATGCCCTGTTAAAATTTCCTTTCTGGGAGTCTTGGAGCTGATCCTGTTCACTCTCTGTGGCCAGCAGCATCACCATGATGCCCACGCTTCTGCTCCC
Source organism: Falcunculus frontatus (assembly GCA_013398115.1). Classification (NCBI taxonomy): domain Eukaryota; kingdom Metazoa; phylum Chordata; class Aves; order Passeriformes; genus Falcunculus; species Falcunculus frontatus. Next base: position 24,961 of record VZRV01000623.1, read on the forward strand.
AGTGGGTGCTGTTGCAGCGTTTTCCCTGCAGAAGGGTGCATCCCATGGGATGGCAGCGTTGGCAGCCCAAGGAGTTGCATGTTCCCAATCCACCCAGAGCAGCACTGCTTTGCTTGCCAGAGGACAAACTCCTGGGGCTCTGTGCTGCTTCATGCTGTCTGTGCAAGTGAGGGATGATGGTCTCCTTGGGAATAATGGAATGTGTGGCAGTCTCTCTGGTTCTTCCCTGCCTGCTGTGTCTGATAACACTTCCAGCCTCTTCATGCTGCGTTTGAGTCCTCCTGATTCCCTTTAGAACAGCTGTTCCCTTCTGCTGGGAGGAGCTTTTTCCCCTCCAGCCAGTACACTCTGGCAGAGGTTCATTCTGGGGCTGATTCTGCCAGTTCCTGGATACCTCAAGATGGGGAAATAAAAGCATTTTCTCCTTCCTGCCTCGGGGTACACAGGCAGGGTTTATGTCCCCTGCCAAGGCTTCTACACTGCCAGGAATGTGAAGATGGCTCATGTTTGGGAGGAGGAGCATTGCAGAGTGCTGCTGGCTGGTTTAGTGCAATTCCTGGTCCCTCAGGTCTTTGTGAGTGCCGTTGGGGCTGGAGCTGGGCTGGGGGCAAGCGCAGGGAGGCAGTCATGCAATGATTTTGTTCTCTTCCAGGCCCTGAATGAATCTCTGAAGCTCTTCAAGACTAACTCCCCCCAGACTGCTGCTATGCTCTTTGCTGTGGATAATGAAGCCGGAAGGATCACCTGCCTGTGTCAAGTACCCCAGGTACTGCCGATACTCCCTGAGCCTCCGTGGAGGAGCTGCAGCCTCCAGGCTGCACAGCCAGAACTGATTGGGGTTTGGCAAGAGCCACAGCCTTCACGCTTGGGCTTATTGTCAGGCTGCAGCAGTGAGGGAAGAGGGTTTGTGCTCTGCAAACAGGGAAGGGGAAGAGTCTGGATTTAATGGGTTGGTAGGCATGGGGGGGGAGATTGCTGTTTTTCCCTCAGTGCTGACCGCTGGGTTTCTTTTCCTGCCCAGGAGACCGCAAATAAAGGTCTGAAAGCCAGCCAGTGGGTGCAGGAAGTGTCTGGCTTGATGGACGGCAAAGGTGGTGGAAAGGACATCTCTGCACAGGCAACAGGCAAGAATGTGGGCTGCCTCCAGGAAGCCCTGAAACTGGCCACGGACTTTGCCAGGCTCCGGCTGGGGGAGCTGAAGAACTGACTGAGGGGGGAACCCTGGCCCCTTTGTCTCCCTGTCTGTCCCCTGCGCGAGTTTCCACTCAATAAAGCCTCCCTGCCCCGCGCTCTGCGCTCCGGCTCTGCTGGCGGGGCGGGATGGGGTGGGATGCCCCTGCCACTCACAGCTTGTGCCCGCCTCCCGCTTGGGCCCGCCCCGTCCTTGCCCGCTCACGGTGTGCCGCCGACCATGCCGCTGGATCACCGCCGCCTGCGCGGCCCGGAGGAGTCGCAGCCGCCGGCACTGTGGGCAGCGACCGCGGCCGAGGATGAGGACGAGGAGGGCGCGGGGGCGGCGCCGCGGGACCCCTGTGCCCTGCGGCCGCTGTTCGCGCGGGCCGGGCTGCTGAGCCAGGCGCAGGGCTCGGCCTACGTGGAACTGGGAAGCGGCACCAAGGTGCTCTGCGCCGCCTGGGGCCCGCGGGAGGCGGTCGAGCCCGGCCCGGGCCGGCTGCTCTGCGAGTTCCGCCGGGCGCCCTTCGCGGGGCGTGGGGCGCGGGGCCGGCCGGGC
>VZRV01000623.1:35765-71121 GCA_013398115.1 Falcunculus frontatus
CTCCCGCACCCCGCCCTCTGCATCTCCATCCTCATCCTCATCCTCATCCTCATCCTCATCCTCATCCTCATCCTCATCCTCATCCTCATCCTCATCCTTCCAGCTCCATCCTTCCGCCCCCCACCTGCTGGAGCCTACCCTCGGGATCTCCATCCTCACCCTCATCCTCCCTGGGCTCCTTTCCACCTCCATCCCTCCTGCCACCTTCCACCTGCCAGACCCTGCCCTCCTGGCTGCCAGCTCAGTTTCACCCTGGGTTTACCCAGTTTGCCCCGACCCCCAAGCCCAGTTCAGCGATCTGGATGGTGCCTTCCCTTGGTTGAGGCAGGGCACAACCAACGTGCCACAAAATTAGAGGACATTCTAATTCCCAGCCCTGCACTGGAGTGGGCTGTTATGAAAGGAGGAGGGCAGCGCCATGTCCCCTCCAAAGCACCCACTGACACCCATGAGTGCTGGGGCCATGGGTTTGCACCCAGCACACGGAGTGCTGTGACTTGGGGCCATCCTGGGGCTGGAAGAAGTAGCTCTTGGCTAACGCCACCCCTCCAAAACAACCCCATGTGCTGAAGATGAGTTCAGCCAAGGCTAGCCTTGGCTCCTGCAACCCCAGAATCCACTCCAGAGATGAAATTGGAGGTTCCACCCAGGACAGGCAGGATGTGGGCTGTGGCTAGGGAGAGTCTGGTGGGCTTAGGGGAGGAAAAAGAAACAAACTGCTCTTCCCAAGGGACAGAGGGTCTTTATTAATGACTGGGCAGATGACGATGATGATGAAAGACTGGGTGATGGTGAGAAACCCACGAGGCTGGGGCATTCTCACCCAGGTCAGGGCAATGGCTCAGAGCTGAGCCTGATCCTCACCCTGAGCTGTGCCAAGGTCTGCACCCCCAAAGAGCCCCCTTGGCCCCTCGTCACACTGAGACCACAGTCCAGACACAGCCCAGCTGCCAGTTTGGGAGGAGGATGCTGTCGTACCTGGCTGTTGTAAGGGCATCTCCTGCCCAGGGTGTTGCAGAATGATAGTGACAGAGGAAGGTGAGGGGCAGAAGAAGATGCTGTTTCAGGGATGCTGACGTACAGCACGCCCCTTCTTGCCAGGTCCCAGTGCCACGGGTCCCCTCAGCCCCTCATTCCCCGCACAAGTGAGCTGTGGGCAGATCCTCCTGAGCCATGGTCCAGGCTTGGCACAGCACCAGGGTTCTCCTGAGCCACGGGTTCAGCACAGCAGCCAGCGCTGGCCAGTTCCCAGGGCTACCAGCTCAGGGGTCCCGCTGCCACAGGGCGATGTGTTCCTGGGCTGCAATGGCATGTGTAGAGTCAGTGCCTCCCACCCCAGGAGAGACACAGAGGTCTGGGCAGGGCTGGCAACAAGGGACAGACCCATCAGAGCTGGGCACTGGCACCTCCAGGGCCCAGCACACCTAGGAAGGCACGGGAGGGCTCCTAGCCGCTCACTCACCAAACTGGCAGATGTACCGGTTTCGGGTCTTGCAGCGCTGGTCGTTCCAGTTGAAGGCGGCTGATGCTTGCATCTCCACACAGTTCCCAAACCTGTGTCCCACCAGGAGGGTGGTGAAGCCAGTCAGCAGTGACACCATGCAGAGTTCGGTGTCCTCTAGATCCACTTACCCCTGGTTGTCTGGCTGCCCGAAAGCAAAGCTGCTGAACGAGGATGGCTCACCCACATCCCAGCGGAAGGAAGCCTTGGATGTCTTGTAGGTGAGACCTGGGGCAGCAGGAGGTGGGTTGGCATGTCTGCCAGCACCCTGGGCACCCTGCATCCTGCCCACTGCTGTCCCTCACCGATCCAGAAGTTTCCAGTCTCAAAATCAGTGTCTGTCACCCTGTTACCCATCTCCAAGCGGCTGAGGTAGAAAGCCAGGATGTCCTGAACCTTCTGGTTTCTTATCTGGGCCAGCATCGCTCCTTTCTCCTGTGGGGGAGGGAGTCAGTCTGCCCCGCCTGCATGGCCCAGCCCCACGCCAGGCAGAGGAGAGATGCCCAGGGGGCCTGCAAGCTTGGGTGGCACTTTTCAGCTGCACAGGAATGCTTGGAGCACCCCAGGAGTTCACCTGGCATTTGATTTTGGCTCCATAGTAGGTGTCAGCTTCAGGGGACACCATGAAGCAGTCGCTGTCTATTCGCACGTCACAGGCATGGAAGGGGAAATGGATCTTTGCTGGGGGCACAGGCAGGAGCAGGTGGGTCCTTGTGCCGGCAGAGCTGGGCCCACAGAGGACCCTTTGCCCCACTTTGGGGTCCCCTGCCTGTGGATCCCTGATGCCACCCCACAGCAGTGCAGGTGGGCGTAGACTCACTGCCGCACTCGGCTCCACCGTAGCCTGTGTCACAGAGGCAGGAGCACTCCTCCTTCCTGAACCTTCCGTGGAGGCACTGCCCGCTGCACCTCACTGTGGGCACAGCACTGCATTAGCCGTCAGGGGGCTCGGCAGCCCCTGCCCGCCCTGTGCTGGCTGTGCTGCCCACGCTGCACCGGCTGTGCCCATGAACGCCTGCACCGACCCTGCACCTGCATGCACTGCGCCCACACCCTGCACACACGTGTCCTGCGGCAGCCACGCACAAGCCTGTGGAGGCTGCACGGTGCCCTCTCTCACCTTGGCAGTACCTGCCCGTGTAGCCGGGGGGACAGGCGCACTGGCAGCTGCTCATGTCGAGGCGCCCGCTGTTCCTGCAGCTCATGCGACAGGGGTTCCTGGGCACCTCTGGAAATGCCAGAGTGGCAGTGAGGGCATCAGGGGCGGAGGCAGCATCACCAGGGCCATGCAGGGGCCATGGTGACAGGGGGGACTCACCGCAGAGCCCGCCGCTGTGGTCCCAGGACTTGAAGCAGCCAGAGAGGCCGGCGGTGCAGAGGGAGCACCAGGGTCCCTGCTTGTAGGGCAGGATGGGTGTCCCAGCCACCTCCCAGTTGCCCCTGGCCCCACAGGCAGCTGGAGGAGCACGCCCTGCCCACCCGGGCAAGCCACACTCCTTTCTGGGGCAAACCCGCACCCGCATTGCAAAGCCACGCCCATTTCTAAATCACAGCCCTGCCTACATTCCCCAGCCCCACCCACTTCCAGCACTCAGCCCTGCCCACTTCAACACATAACCCCGCCCACAAAATCCAGCCCCACCCACTTCAAAAACATAGCTCAATTTCCATTTCCAAGCCCCACCCACACCACCCAGCCCNCAAGCTCCGCCCCTCTCAGCCACACCCACCCCGCCCCGGCCCCACCCCGCAGCCCCTTACCCCGGGGAGTAGGCGCACGCGAAGGCCTCACCGGGGCCGTGGGGGCCGGGGCAGCGGTACCGGCCGCAGCCCAGCTGCCCCGCCGTGGCCCACACCAGCTGTGGGAGAGCGTTTGTCACTGGGGTCCCGGACCCCAGCGACCCCCCCCCATGCCCCTCATGCCCACCTGGGTGTAATGGCGGCAGGTGGCATTGCTGGCGCAGCGCCCCGTCCCGTAGTCATAGCGTTGTCCCTCAGCGAACCAGAGCTCCAGCACGGCCCCGAAGCCTCCGGCACCCGCCGGCAGCAGGACCTCGCTCCAGCCCAGCTGTGGGGCTGGTGGTGGGGCGGGGCCCTCCAGGCAGCTCGCTGCCCGTGCCCCTGCCAGCCGCCCCAGCTCCTCGCTCCACTCCTGCGGGGATGGGCATGAGCCACCAAGGGGGTTTGAGGACCACTCAAAGCAGTGAGTCCAGGGGATGACTGCGGCACATCAGAGGGTCGACATGGGGGATGCTGCAAGGGAGCCCTAGGGCCCAGTCTTGCCTCTGGTGTGTGGGGTGATCAGAAGACATCAGAGGGGCATGGGGAACCCCAAAAGGCACCTCAAGGGACCAGCCCTCCTTTTGGTGTGTCCTGGATGTGGCAGTGCCGGTGGCATGCTCTTCCCCAGGGGCCCCACACCAGCCAGCTCTTCTGCTTCATTAGCGTGTTAGCAAACTACCGTGTATCACCCACGGGCTGCCCAGCTCCCGGGGCATGGAGTGGGAGGTGGATGTGACATCGAAGGTGGGGAACACGGGACCTGCAAGGGGGCTCACCAGCTTCTGCATGTTTGCAGCGGGGGGCTGCACTTTGCTCCTCAACTTGTTATGCAGTGAGAGCACCAGGAAGGTCTCCTTCATGCTGAGAGCTGGGGGGAACAGGAGGGGACACGGATGGCGCCAAGGGGACTGAGGGGTACAAGTGCCCTCCCCCTATCTGTGCCCCTCGGGGGGCCGTGGGAATTCCCCCTGAAGGGTCTGACCGCAGCCGGGGATACCAGGAAGGCACCCGGGTCTCCATGGAGACTTGAGGGGAGAGAAGAAAGAGCTTTTGGGCTGAGAGCACAAAAGGGGCAAGGGGCCGAGGGGGGCAGCCCACTGGGCCCCTGTCTCGCACGGGTGGGCTGAGACTGCCAGGAATGTACCCCCTCTGCCCCCCCACCTCTGTCCTGCCAGGGTCCAGACCCCACTGGGCCAGACCCATCACTAACCCCCATCACCAGCTGCAGGACCCCAGCCCCATTCCATCACTAGCTCCACCCCATTACCAGCCCCAGAGCCCCCCGATTCCATTGCAACCCCAGCCCCAGAGCCCCCCATCTCCATCCCATCACCAAGTCCATGCCCCCTCTCCCAGCCCCATTCCATCCTCAGCCCCCATCACCCACCAAGCTCCCCACTGTCATCCCTGGGTGCCCATCACCCACCCAGTCCCCCACACATCTGGTCTGGCCCAAGGGGAGGTGCTCAGGGTGCACTCACCCCCCAAACCAGCTGCCTGCCAGCCCTGCTGCCGGAGAGGCAGCCCCTCTCCCAGTTACCTCCCGGAGCCAGCGAGGACAACTTTTCTGGAGCATTCGACCTCGTCTCACTCATCCTCCACACCAGGAGGCTGCAAACCAGCAGGACCAAGAGCTTCATGTAGGTCCTGGGATGGGGGGACCAGACCCCCAAGCTCCGGAGGGAGGACTGGGGAGAGCCGAGCCGCCCCGTAGCAGCTCTGGCTTTGGGGCGAGCTCGGCCGCGCGCTCCTGCGTGCGTGTGTGTGTGTCTGGTTGCAGGATTTGATCCTATTCAGGACTCCAGACAGGCACCGCTGGGCAGCGGGAACAAAAGCTTGACGGGTGAGTAATAGCTCTGTCAAAACAGTTGCTCGCTGGAGCGAATGTGGCAGACAACTCCCGGGGCCCCGGGTTGCAGCTCCGCCGGGATGTCCCGCAGCGGGGTCAGCCCTCCGTGCTCTGCCCCAGCCCCGCTGCCGAGGCGGGGTCGGGGTGCGAAGGCAGCAGGAGCGGGGGTCGCAAGCGGCACCCACTTTGGGACACTGGGAGACTGGAAGCCAAGGGGCTGGGGCAGCAAGGGGGCCCCCGCTGCCAGCCTTCCTCTTGCCCCATGAATTAAACATGCCGGGGAGGTAACACACACCGCTGCAGGCGTGAAGCCAAATACCCGCTCCGGAGAGCTGGGCAGCGTGGTTACAGGGTGGGAGGATGTGAGAGCCGGGGGGCCAGCGGCGGGAGAGATGCTGGGCCCAAGGGGGCCGTGTCTCCGCAGGCACCTGGGGTCAGGCAGAGGTCCCAGAGCCCAGGCTGCTCAGGGAGCTCAACAGCACCATGAGAGCTCTGCCCCAGCACGGGGCTCCCAGAGCCCATGCCAGGTGCTCTCCTGGCACAGGGCAGAGATGTGGGCTTCAGACATCCCTGCTCAGGATTCTGAAATGCCACAGGCAAGAGGGACTCGGAGCACCCTACCCAGAGGCTGTCAGGGCTGAGCTGGGTGTCAGCATAAACCCAGCTCTAAATGCTTCAGTTCCCTCAGCCTGAGTCTAACCCTGACCCTGGCCTGAACCCTGGCACTAATGCTAATGCCAACCCCAACTCTCGTGCAAACCGTCCTGCTAGTATGGATCTGAACCCTTGGCACTGGTCCTAATACTAACATTAACCCTAACAAAAAAACTGACTTTAGCCCTAACAATTACTTTAATGCTAATCAAAATATTAACCTTAATGCTAACTCCAAACCTAATGCTAATGTTAACCCCAATTCTAATCCTAACCCTAATCCTAAAATCATCCCTAGCCCTAATGCTGACTCTAACGCTAACCCTGATCCTTATGTTAATGCAGACCATAACATCAAGTGCACCCCCCTCCAGGTTGCAGCAGAGCCCTGGGGTTCCCCTCTGAACTCCAGCCAGGGCTGAGCTCACCCCAGCAAAACTGTGCAAGTCCAGTGAGTCCGCAGCATTCCTGGGCTACCGTTCCCAGCAGCCCCAGCCCCACCCATGAGCAGAACCCCCGCACAGACCCCAAAGTCATCTTTTCTCCCAGGAGACTTTCCCAGGCTCAGCTAGCGCACGGGATTAGCCTCATCCTGCATCTCTGTGTGCCGGGGAGCCCCAGAGCCGGGAGTGGCTGTGTGGTGAGCCCGGCACCGCTGGTACCACCGTAAGTGCTGTGACAGCCACCGCCTGGCCCCGAGATCTGCTGGCCCTGGGACATGAAAGGCCCCAAAGCCTCTGATGTGCAGAGAGGGGAAGGAATGGAAGGGAAGGGAAGGGAGAGGCTAGAGCCAGTGCCAAGGGGAAACTTTCCTACAGCTCGGCCTCAGGCAGGGGAAAAACCAACAAACACATGGGCACAGGCTGCGGATAAATCCCAGCGAGTGCAGGAACGCGTCTGTGAGATCGTCAACGTCTTGCCCCTGTAGCCAGCCCCAGCGTGATGCTCCTCATCCCACTGCCAGCCTGGCTGGCCCTGGGCATCCTGCAGCTGGCCCTTGGCAGCTCCCAGGTAAGGACCTGCATTCCCTCCCCTCCAGCCCCACAGCAGACCTTCCTCTGTGGGCTGCTCAGCACCCACCTCTCACACCCCAGCACCCCGACACCAGCCCAGAGTGGGGGGGTATGGCACAGCCACAGCACCCGTGGAGCTGCCAGGGCCAGGGGGATAGATATGGGGCTTTTCCCTTGCAGCAGTGAAATTATGTTAAATGCACTCAGGGCATCCAGCTTCTCCACAGCATCCAGGTGCCAGAGCAGGACCGGGAGGTGGGGGCTGAGGCTGGAGCAGACACGGAGCCAGGGTCAGACCCCAGCCAGGATGGGAAGGGGCTCTGTCCAGGGCAGGACATCCAAACCAACCGCAAAGATGCTGCCTGCTTGGAAGGGTCTTCCCAGGCTGTGGCAGGGTGGCAGGGGAACCCAGCTGGTGGTTGGGGTGTCCCCATGTTCCCCCAGGAATGCCTGAACCGGCAGCAGGCGCTCAGCGTGGTGCGGCAGATGCAGAAGCTGCTGGTGGCACAGGAGGCTGCCCACCTGCGGGGCACGCGTGGGCTCCGGCACCAGCTCTCCATCCTCCAGAGCCGCCTCCAGAGACCAGCCACCAAACGCAATGGTAACTCTGGCTGGTCACCACCGTGGGTGACATCCCCACAGGGCCAGCTCTGATCCCTGGACCCACAAAAACAGTCTGGGCAAGGGACCCCCAGCTCCCTGTCAGGCTCCAGGCTGGCAATGTCCATCCCCACCCATGTCTGTCTGTCCACAGAGACATGTCCACAGCTGGCAGTGCCCCTGAATGGACGGATGCTGGGCCGGAGCCTGCGGGTGGGCCACGAGGTTCACTTCATCTGCAACGCTGGCTTCCGGCTGGTGGGCTCAGAGACTCGCACCTGCCGGCACAACCGCACGTGGAGTGGCACCCAGCCCTTCTGCAGAAGTGAAGTGAAGCGGGGTTGGGGTGCCATGGGCTCTGCCCTTTCAACGGGCTCCTCTGTCACCCTGAGCCGTGGGGTTCCATTGCTCTGCCTGGAGGCTGCAGCAATGGGCACCAGGGTTGGGCAAGGATGCGCTTCTCCAGCTGATGTTCACGAGCTCCTTCTCCCTAGGTATTGATGACTGCTCCAGCAACCCATGTGCCAACAGTGGGACCTGCGTGGATGGCAACCAGAGCTACACGTGCCTCTGCCCCCCAGGCTGGTCAGGCCCCAGCTGCCAGAGCCCCATCTACTCCTGTAGGTGCCTGGGTTTGGGCTGTAGAGGACGGGGATGCTCATGGGGACAGTACCTGGCCATGCTGCGCCTGTCTCCCCGTTCCCTGGCAACCCCCTGGAACCTTGGCCCCCACCATCTCCCCATGCCCCAGCATGTGACACCTGCTGTCCCCTGCAGACTGGGTGACGCTGAGCAACACCTCCTTCAGCCGCCAGCCCCGCTGTGCCGAGGGCCGCTCGGGCTCCCGGCGCTGCAGCTGTGACACCGGCTTCCAGCTGCGACCTGGTGGTGTGTGCCAAGGTAAAACAGAGGTGAAGATGATGGAGGGTGGGGAACCAGGGCTTGGTGGCAATGGGACCCCTGGCCATTCTCCACTTTGTTCACCCAAGATGTGGATGAATGCCAACTCTACCAGTCCAGCCCCCAGACACAGATTTGCCTCCACGACTGCCTCAACCTCCCCGGCTCCTATCGCTGCCTCTGCCCCCCTGGGTACCTGCTCCATGCTGACCGCAATGTCTGCGAGGGTAAGAACCCAGGGTGCGGGGCAGGGAGCCTCCCATGGGAAGAGGGGTGCAGTGGGGACAGCCCCACTCACCCCATGCCACCACCACAGATGTGAATGAGTGCGCTGGGAAGCAGCACAACTGCACCCAGGGTGACCTCTGCATCAACACCTTCGGGGGCCACCGCTGCGTGCGCCCCAAGTGCCCCCCACCGCGCCACAACACCAGCTATGTCAAGACCTCTGCCTTGTGAGTACCATACTGTGCATGGCTCGGGCTGTGTCGTGCTCTGTCCCCGGGTGATGGGTCCTACTGTGTGCTGGGAACTGTGTCGTGTCGCTCAGAGGTAGCAGGATGAGTGCCAGCCAGCACTGGTAGCAAATTGCCACATGGGGTGCTCGGGTGTGCTTGGCATGCTCTCTGATGGTCTTGGGATGCTGGGGGTGCAGGTGGGAGCACCCCAATACATGGTGGCTTTATCCAGGATCCTGGTCCCTCTCAGAGCCCCAGCCTGGGGGGAATGATGTTGGTTTTCCTCTGCTGTACATCCATGTACATCAGCTGCCTTCCAGCAGTCCCAGCCATCCCACTCTTGAGATTCAACTGCTTTGTGCCGCCCAAACAGAGGAGCATCCCTGATCCTGACAGGTTCCTCTTCAGGAGGCACACCTGGCTCCATCCCTGGCCTTCAGCTGGGACTGTGCCACCCACCCAGTCTCAGCCTCAGAGTGTCACCCAGAGCTGTGTCCCTGCAAGTCATGGCATTTGCCTGGCAGAAACAGGGATGAGGCAGAGATCCGATGCCAGGAACACTCGGATCTGGCTGTCTTGGGTTGCTCTGCCACAGGACCAACAGCGGGGCTGGAGATGCTGTCTGTGGCACGGGCTGGGCTTGTGTGCAAGGGTGAGGGCAGCTCCCTGAGAGCCGAACCACGGCACTGAGCGGTGGCATCCCTTCTCTCCTGGCAGCCAGTGCGAGAGGAACCCCTGCCCCATGGACAGCCGAGCCTGCCACCAGGCTGCCAGCTCCATCTCCTTCCACTACCTGCCGCTCCAGGCCAACCGCACTGTGCCCCGTGTCCTCTTCAAGATGTCCACCACCCGCTTCGTGGGCGACAGCCTGCGCTTCGCCATCACGGGCGGACGGGGCCAGGGCGTCTTCGCTGTGCGGCGCTCAGACCGGCAGACGGGAGAGCTGCTGCTCACCAGCCCCGTGGCAGGGCCAGCCACGCTGGAGGTGGAGCTGGAGATGAGCGAGTTCTCCCACAAAGTCCTCCTGGGCAAGCACATCTTCAAGGTCACGGCCTTTGTGTCCCCATATGTGTTTTGATTCCCTCTGGAGGCAGGGGTGGGGCCATGCCAGGGTCTCTCCTCGGGAGCAATGGAGCAGGTTCAGCTCAGTGGTCCCAGTTTTTGTCCCATTGGAGATATCCCTCTCCCATAATGCTTTCTCATAGCCACCACAGCAAAAACTATGTCTCTATAGGAAAAACCCCATGGGCAATGGAAGGATGAGCCTGGGGGTGCCTGCCTCTGCCAGCCCCCTTCCTCTCTGCCCACATGGCACAGGGAGGGGAAAGACAGAGTGAGCCAACAGCACTTGGCATGCAGATTCAGCTTCTTGTATCTTGTAATCTCTAATAAAAGAAAAGTGACTGTAGGAAAGGTGTCCTCCTTGCTCTATGTTTTGTGCTCCTGGGGCAAGGCTCCTGGGGACAGCTGGTGGCTGTGCTGATGGCAGGGTCACCTTGCAGAACTTGGGGTGCCAACAGAACTTCCAAGCCCATCCAGGGTCACGCAGTGTCCATGTCCCTTCCAGCAGTACTGTTCCTGGGGCCATGCTGAAGAGTCCCCCAGCATAAAAATGGGAGACGGGATGGGCTGAACAGATAATCACAGAATGGTTTGGGTTGGAAGGCATCATCTTGTGCCAACTCCACTGCCATGGGCAGGGACAACTTCCAACATGCTGCCCTGAACATCCTGCAAAACCAAGACTGTCTTCAGCTGCCTTGGCTGTGCCTGGAAAACACAGCAGGGCTCCCTGGCACTGGTGAGCAGGGGATGGTGACAGGAGCTGTGCCTCCTTGTGTCCAGGAGACTTCCTGCTGCAACAGCTGTGACAGGAGCCGAGCACATGGCTGGTGAAAACTGCAGCTCCCCAGCTCGCCAAGCACTGGAGCTGTTCCCCTGCACCCATCCCGAGGAGGGTGGGCTGTGAGAACAAGCGAGGTGCAGCGCCCCACACTCCTTGGGCACTCCCAGCCGCCGCCAGCACGGCCAGACCCCTGCGCAGGGAGAGCAGCTGGGGTTGAAAAGGTGACGAGGGCCTTTGGGGACAGCGAGTGAAGGACACGCCGCCTCCGGGACGCCCTTCCCTCAGCACACAGAACCCTTCTCAGGTGAGTGTCCGGCCAGTGCCCCTCGCACAAAGCAGCCGCTGTGCGCAGACCGCGGGCGGCTCATAAAGAGCTCCTTATGCGCCGCCGGCGGCACGGCCACCGCGGCCGGGCTCCGCACGGCTGCTCCGCTGGACGAGGCGGAAAAGCCTCCCCAGGGGCAGCAGAGGTGCGGGCTGGGCTGGGGAGGCCGCCAGGGCTGCGTCACCAAAATCCGCAGCTGGCCCGTGCTGACAGGCTGCGATGCAAAGTAGGGAATTACGGGGTAAATATTTATCCCTGCCCATGAGGTGTCCCAGCCAAAACGGACACCACAAACGGGGTTTTGCGCAGGTTTTCTTCTACACTTCAAACCTTCGGGTGCAACTGGACAAGTCAGTAACACCCAGCTCACTGACTGCTAATGACAGCGAAAGTTCACGAAGTTCACTACAAGAAGGACATGGAGGTGTTGGAGAGAGTCCAGAGAAGGGCAATGGAGCTGGGGAAGGATCTGGAGCACAAGTCTGATGAGGAGCAGCTGAGGGAGCTGGGAGGGCTCGGCCTGGAGGAAAGGAGGCTCAGGGGGGACCTTATCACTCTGTACAACTCCCTGATAGGAGGGTGGAGCCAGGTGGGGGTCGGCTTCTTCTCCCAGGTAACAAGTGAAAGGACAAGAGGAAATGGCTTCAAGTTGTGCCAGTGGAGGTTTAAATTGGATATTAGGGAAAATTTCTTCGTGGAAAGGGTGGTCAGGCACTGGAACAGGCTGTCTAGGGCAGCGGTGAAATCATCAGTCCTGGAAGTGTTTGTAAGCTGTGTGGATGTGGTACTTGGGGACATTGTTTAGTGGTGAACACGGCAGTGCTGGGTTAATGGTTGGACTCGATCTTAGAGCTCTTTTCCAACCTTACTGTTTCTATGATTCTGTTTTCCCAGTGTTCTTGCTGCTTGTCTGGTGATGCAGTGAAATTAAGTGGTCACAGCACCAAACCTGCTGGACTTCAGGAAGCATTTGGACACAGGAAGCTCTCAGACACATGGTGTGATTTTTGGGGTGATCCTGTGAAGGGTCAGGAGTTGGACTTGATGATCCTTGTGGGTCCCTTCCAACTCAGGATAATCTACGATTCCATGGTCCAGGCATCCCTGGAATCTGTCTTGCTGGAATTACTGATGCCAGATGATGCTAGGAGGGTTTCAAATCCATCAGATGCTGTGTTATCCAGGTTGCCCAGGGATGCCCTTTAGGTTTCACTGATAAAGCAATCCTTATTTCTGTGTCCTTTACTTTGTTTTACTTAAGCACAAACCACCACAAAGCCTCCAGTAAAATTCCAAACTCCCCAGTAAAATTCTGCAACTTCTTTACATCACAGTGTAAATCTGACTATATATATATATATACATATACAAACAAAAATACTAAATTTTCATACCATAAGGACTGGGTGATATAATAGGGAATAGAGATTTCCAGGAGAGGGATGGCTTTAGCTCACAACCAACAGCCTCCACCCCTGGCTCACCGGGCATCTCCAGCCCCATCTGTATGGAATGTGACCCCTTGGAAGGCTGGGGAGTGTCGTAGGCGGGATTTCCCCGGGTGTGAGAGGACCCCACACCGGGGCTGGTGTAGGACGAAGCCTCGCTCCTTCCTGCCGTATCCCCACGGAACGATCGCGCCTGGCATGTTTTGCCCCCTGCGCGCCGCCGTAGCCGTTGCTATGGCGACGGGCCCAGCGGCCCGAGGCCCGCTGAGGCGCCGGGAGCTGCCGTGGAGGCTTCAGCCTGGGCATGAGGCGGGGCCGGGGCCGCTGTCAACCGCTTCTGCGGGGAGAAGGTGAGGGGTGGGAGGTGGTGGAGTGCGGGAGAGGTCTTTGAGGCTCTCACCAGAATGGCTGCCTGGGAACCCGCTCACCCGGCCCGACTTGCCTGTGCGTCCCGGTGCCTCTCTCTCTGTCTACCCTGACAGTGGCTTCATGCCTTATTTTTTATATTCAGTGTTTTCGCAGCAGGGTAGAAAGGCGTGCCGGGCATACCTACTGCGGGTTTTGTAACAGGTAGCTCAAAGTGATGCACGAGCAAGTTTTCAACAGCCTAATGAGAAAAGGATTACGTGATTGGTAATGATTTCTCATCATCAGTGATGAGCCAGTTGCCATGTAGCAACTTAAATTATGAATGCAGGCACATAGTGCTAATTACTTCAAAGGGTGAAGTTAGGAAATTTTTATTACAGCCTGCCAGTTGATAAAACCATGCTGATGAGCATAAATTACATTCTCTGCTATTCTTACCCACTCCTCTACCAGCTGACCTAAAAAAGACATTTCCAGCCCTTTGCCTGGGACTGAAGGGCTGTTGGCCTACCAAGCTCAGAATTGTGCTGCTCACTCTTTCAGCACGTTGCCATGCTTGCTCTCTTCCAGCCCTGTGGCATTGTTCTGGCACTGGAACCCTTATCAAAAATACCACAAGTGAGCCAGAGACCTCCTCCTTTTCTTTCATCACTCTCCTGTGCATGTTAGTCAGACTAATTGAAGTTGTTTATCATGTTAGACATTAATTTCACATCCTCTTTAGTTGCTAAGGAAGGGTGAGAGTGGTGCAGAGGTGCCTTGAGACAGCTCAGGTCCGGCAGAGCTCCTTTGTGCCAGTTTTGTGATGCTGCTCCTGATCTACTGCCTGGTTTGCTCTCCCTGGTGTCTCAAGTTTTCTGTGAAGCAGAGCAGCCCAACTCTCTGTTTTTAGAAACTCTCCTGGCCCTGTGGCAATTGAAAAGCAGCATCTAATAATCCACCACAAACTGGAAAAAGGAGAAATTCCTTCTGAACTCAGAGCTGTTTCTCCTCAGATGTGTCATCATTTTAGTCTAACTTTATCCACCTTGGAGCATATCTCCAGCACCAGGGCTCAGTCACAGCGCTTTTGTATCACATAATTTCGTTTTCCATTTTTGATTTCTGTAGATGAATATCTGCAATAAACCTCATAATAAGATAGCTCCAGAGGATTTGGGTGAAGCTGTCCCTGAGGTGAAGGTCCAACGCGCTCGAAGAAATGGCTGGAGCTGGCCCCTGCACCTGTTCCAGATCATTGCCTGGCTGCTGTTCCTCTTCTATGCGCTGGTTGGCTTTGGAATCCTGGTTCCTCTCCTGCCCCGCCACTGGTTGCCCGCTGGTTATATCGTATCCTTGGATCTAGAGGAGGACATGGGCTGGTACAAACTATCACTGCGGGGTTTTAACAGTACTTGTTAGGTAGCACAGAAAGCATAGGAGAAAAGCATCTGAGCCAGAATATTTTTCTGAACTGTGACCATCATCTTGATCTTCTCCTGATTATAAAAACCAGTTGCTTTGAGATCCTCACTTTGGGTCACTGATGTTCTGCTTGTCTCCTTCATCACTTTCTATTGAGGTCACTACCTTTGCCTCTGATGCTCTTCTGCTCCCTGCTTCTGCCTATGTGTCTCTATTATTCTTCTACAAGTGTGCTGCAGGGTTTGAAGGAATTCATACTTAAAAGCCCCTCCTGAAACATCCTTGTAATGAAGGCAGCCCCACCTCTCTGAGCTGACTGGATGAGTCGTGAAAGGCATCTTTACATGCTCGTGGTTATATGGTGGGTTGCTTGTGATGGCTCACAGTGGATGTTCTCCCTGGGCCCTCTCCTGTATTTGGTGGAAAATCTGGGAGTGACAGACAAGGTGGTGTGGTGTGAACCTCAGAGGAGAGGTCTCTTATGGTACAGTCTTGAGCAGCATTTTAGTACACATCTAAGGAAGACAGTGAAGGGTCTAGAGGAGAAGCAGCTGAGGACACTTGGCTTCTTTAGCCTGGATCAGCTGGGGAGCAATCCCAGTACTCCCAGTGCCACCTGTACTATCATATGTGCCCAGGGAAGGAACTTCCTCAAGACCAGGCCTTGTTCTTAAGAGATGGGATGTGCACTTATATCATTTATATATCTGACTTACAGATGCCTCTAAGTCTTTGATATGTTTGGGGTGATTTTGCTTATGATTGTTTTAGTTTTTACACCTGCCTGATTTAGACATTCATGTAATTAGCTCAGTGGTCTTACATCTGCTTAGCTTGCTCAAATCCTTGATATTATCACAGTTCAAAGCTTGTGAATTTGTCTACCAAATATCTTCATAATGCAATCTAAAGTTACTCTTAATTCAACAGATTAATATTTCCTCAAGTTTTACTTCCAGCTAATAAAGCACTAATGTCTCTTTTGTGTCAAAGGCAAATCCCTTCCCGTTCTGCTCCACTAGCCATCAGAGCTTCAGTGAGCTGGACCTCTCAAAGGCCTCCTTTTCTAACTTACTACACTGATCTATTTTCCATAGGTCTTAGTATGATCAATGATGTGCACATCTAGGTGTATAGAAACAGTGACAGATCCTGGATCCTGTCTGTAAATTGTGTAGGAGCCTACTTTAAAGTAGGGATTCTGGCTAGGGAAAAGGAAAGCAAGGTAATCAATACTACTTCCTTGATGTGACCTTTTTTTCTTGGAAGTCTGGTCTTGTGAAAGGGCATTTGCACAGCCTTAACCACTCTCCTTTCCAAGGAGTCTGTGTGGACTAAGAAACTTGGACCTATGTCAGCAGTCTGTACTTGGGGTCAGATTCTGGTAAGTAAAGGTAACATTTAAAAACACCCTCTGCTAGGAAGGGCACTTCTGCGAGGCAGAGTAGTACATAATGAGGAGGGATGTTCCTGTAGATTTAGTTACCTTTTTCCAGAGGATATTTATTACAAGGCAAACGTCTCTATCAATAAAGCTCAGATTAACGTGCTGCAATCAGTTATGTAGCAGTTTCTAATTCTACGCCATAAATTTCTCAGCTGTGTGGGATTTGTGTATTAAGGATGAAAAGACACGTGTTAAATCCTTAACTGTGTGCTTCAGTGTCCGGGAGTGTGTTTTATCTACCATTTAGTTGTTCATCTTACTGCGGTCTCCATTGATCCTGCAGATGCAAACGTGAGAGAAAAAAACTATCTGGGGCCTCTGGCCACCTTCAACCGTAACCAACATGCACATGTCATTGAGAACCATCACTGCCATGTCTGTGATGTAGATGTGTAAGTATCTTTTTTCTTTCTACTGCTCTGTTGTCTTCACCGTTGCACTTCACCATTAATGTCAGACTGTAAGATTTGAAATTGAGCCCCTAAACTGCTACAGTACAAGTTAAACTTCATCCTATGGCAGGGTTCAGGTAGTTGGGTAGGGGCCTTCTGTCAAATGTGCACAGGGTTCTGTGTTTTATTTCATTGCTCACGTTGTGTGGAGAGGGCTGTAGTGTTCCATGTTCCCTGGCTGTTGGTGTTTTACCTAACAGTGTGTAACCTGTGTGTGTGTGTGTGTGTGTGTGTGTGTATGTGCTTGTCTCTGGCTGGATGCTGACCAGTAGCAGGAAATGCTTGGAGGGCAGGCATTAAGATCAAGCTCTGTAGAACTGCTGAAGCGATTCAAGTAAGAATTCAATAATCTCCAAATTAAAAATCATGCAGTGCATTGAAAGGTGAATTTTGTAGTGTTTGGGATTGTGGTCCAACAGCGGCAGTTGAGTTTGGGAGATGAAGTACTCCTGATGCAGAAGGTTACTCACTATTACCAGGATCTCTGCTGCTGTATGCCCCTGTGTTTGAGTCACTGAAAAGTCACAGTAGTGAGCTGGTGCTGCCACGCTAATGCCACCCTTTCTTTGGCAGGAGTGCCAAGTCAAAGCACTGTGGAACTTGCAACAAGTGTGTGTGTGGCTTTGATCATCACTGCAAATGGCTCAACAACTGTGTGGGAGAGAGGAATTACTGGTAAGAGCTTGGGGTTGTGACAGAAGCACAGCACTGCATCAATAATGTGGCTCCTTCTCTTTGCAAGGTTCTCCTGTATCTCAGTTCAGTACTTAGCCCTGCAGAACCACTTTTCTTTTATCCCCTGGGTGAGTAGAATCAGTCATGAGAAAACTAGATGGAAAATACAAGCATAGTCATGACATTCAAATAACCAGGGATAGAATTCCTAAACTTAGAATGTTGTAGCTGAGTATCTGTAAGTAAAAACAGAGAACATAAAGTTATTATTTGGTGTTAGGAAAAGCTTACAGGATGTTAGTTGGGTGTCCTTAGTGCTTCTGAGAGCTGGAGTAGGAGTGGAACTATGATGGTGCTGTTCCATTCTGAAACAACCTGCATCCAGATCAAGTGCTTTCCCTACAAGACTTGCCAATTGGCAGGAGTCACAGCAGCATATAGGGACCTCTAATCCATGCCGGGTTTCAGATAAGAATAAGGAGACTATCACTGATGCTTCTCAGTTTACTTTCCTGCATTAAAACCCCATGGAAAGCAAAGTGTTGTTGTTGCTGGGTGCCGTGTTACACTGCCTTCAGATTTTGTGCAGGGAGCTCTTTGTCTGTCCTAGATGTACTTGACAATTTTGTAACCATGGTTGCACTGAAGGGTCACAGTTTAGTCCCTCAGGGTGACAAAAAATAAGCAAGGCTGTTCACCAGTATCTATCGTAAGAAAGCGTGACAGTAATTTGAGATAGCTATCTCTATTTCTATCAGAGGCTGGGATATTGAATTGTATGTGTGATGTTATTGAAGCCACTGAGACCTCTCCCCTTCCTGGCAGGCTCTTTTTGAACAGTGTGCTGTCTGCCATTCTGGGCCTGGGGCTTCTGCTGCCCGTCGCTTTCTACGTCTTTGTGGAGTTCTTCATTGACCCCATGGTGCTTCGCTCTGACCAGCACTTTGATGGTACAGCAGTGCTTCACATGAGCATCCTGGGAATAAGCCAGCTTATCTTAAAGAGGGATTGGATTCTGTGAGCTCTTCCGCTGTGGAGGAACTCCATTCCTTACTGCTTCAATTTTACATTTCTGTTAGAGTATCTCTGCTCAGCTGGATGGAATGTCTTTCCTTACAGAGCTAATTGCTCTTCCTAAAAGCCCTGCAGGCACCAGATTTCTTAGGCCTCCAGGGCACAATGGGTCTGCAGCTACTTTTGAGTTAACAAGATTTCCAGCTGTAAAGTTTATTTAGATGTAATTCATACCTGGACAATATACTTACCTCCAACTCTTTTTGTTTTACAGCTCTGAGGAACCACATGGACCGCTGGTTTGTGTTTCTTCCTGCATCTCCTGTTGAGACTCGGGCACCTGCCATTTTGGTCACAGCTGGGATTTTTATTCTTCTGAGCCTAGTGACCATGATCCTGCTGGGCCACCTCTTGACCTTTCACATCTATCTCTGTAGGTGTTTTATTCCTGTCATCTACACCCTCATTTAATTTTTGCTTAGCTTCTATTCATCCTGCATTCACTGTGTATTCACCCACATCACTAATATACACTCATTGGGCAAGATTGCCATTGAAAAGGTACAAAATTGGGATTTAACATTATATTTCTGAGTTCCCTCCAGTACCAGGTAGGCTTATCAGTGCATGTGTAATGCAGGGCTTGTGTTGGGCCTCTGCAGCCCTGCTGAAGCTATGTTATCCTGAAACTGAAAGCACATGGGAGAGTATTGGAGAGGCCAGGTGAGATGAACTGGTCAATCCCAGCTTGGTGCCAGCGATGGCAGATTCAGACCGACTCCACATCGGGCCTTTGTGAGTCTCTTCACTGTGCTCCCCAGGACTTCTGTTGTGTTAGAGAGCCTTTTTTCCCTTACCCCGGAGAAATGTGGATGTACTGAGCTAAATGTCTGATTGGAGCACTGACATCCAGGCTAAGGTCCCTTTATGGAAACTGTACCATATTGATACAAGAAGACTTGTGGAATTCAGAGGAAGAGGCTTTCAGAAAGCCTCCTCTTTAGATCTACTGCTTGTTGCTCTGTCAAGAAAGGATACATATGTTTGTTTATGTAGAGATGGGCATTAAAAACCTTTTTTCAGCCATCGTCTAAAATTAAGCCAATGCTTTTTGGCTGCTGATGAAAGTCATGATAGGGAAAGATCTTACATTTGCAGTAGTTGGTGGTGCCAGAACTCGGCAAGAAGGGATGTGGTGGAAGAGAAGTGAGGACAGCAGTTACAGAGGATCCTTGGATGGATTTTCAGGTTCTCAGTTAACAGACCTGCAGATGCCAACACAAACTAGGTCAGCACAAACCAGCACGGCTCCAGAAGCCAAACAGCTGCACTGCTGAAGTGTAGTGTTTAATAGGTGAGTGTTCCTCAGCTGGCATGGACAATGCACTCAGTGAGGACATTGACAATCATTTTCCTTCTAGAGCCTCTTTGAGCTTGACTGAAATTTGGGCACGCTGCAATTTTACTTCCTTGGCAGAATTGACGGTTGGCTTTTCTGCGTTAATGGCACTGCCTGGAGATTGAAAAGGTCGATCTAGCACCGTGGAAAGACAAAAGCATAACAAAGCCAGGGCCACTCAAAGGAAGGTTTCTTCTGGATGAAAAAGGATTATTCAGTTTCATCCTGAGTGATATTTATCCTGTCCTTGTGTACAGCTTCCACAAGAGGGTGCTCCCTGCCTGAGATAGTGACCTGCTTTGTCAGTCAGACAGAAACCTCCGTGTGTGCCATTAGTTCTGCTCTGGGCTTGGGGGAGATTTTGCTGCTCTTGTCTTGGGGTGGTTCTTTTTCCTCTTTCAGAATAAATCTCGAGACAAATTAGCTTCTACTTTTGGCCTAATTCTAAACTTTTATTACTTACGTGAAAACAAAATTATTGCTATTTTTTTAAACATTTAATTACATTACAGTCTGCTGCCCTAATGAAACTGTTCCCAGCTGTGCAGAATGTAGTGTGTAAGCCCTTGCTTTAAAGAGGGATGTTACCACACTGAAGCCTATATGGTGTGCTGCATATGAGTATGCATTGCACTTATCACTGCATTTGCACTTACAGCTGGGTTTCAGGGAGACAGACAAAGTATGTCTGAACTGAAACTCCTCTTATTTCATACCTGTAATTGTCAATAGTCTCCTCTGAATGCTTTAAGGTAGACAGTACTGTAATGAACTTTCTACCTTCTTTTGGGACTAGAAATACATTTTACCAATTCAAATGTAATTACTCTTAGTCAGTATTTCTTCATATACCCTTTTGTTTTTCAGTAATTAAATTACAGAAATTAAATAGCACCAATGTGAGTGGTGCTGCCCTCGGGCTTCCCATAAAAAATGGCTTAAGCCAGATATGATTATTAAAATTTAGTATCTAGTTTTGTTACAAGTGCAGTGAAAATTTCAGAGTTACTCTCCTGATTTTAATTACTCACTATGGTCACTCAGAGTAAGTCGGTTATTCTCAAAATAGTAGGTTCATCTATTCAAAATTACTAGTCCTGATTCAGACTCAGTTCTGGAGGCATTTGGTGAAGCAGGGCACTTCAGAAGCTTGGAGGGAGGATATTTTTTTTTTCTTCAATATTGAGAGGCTGATAGCAGAATAAAAAGAAAAAAAGTAGTAGGGAATAGGAAGGGAATATAGGAAAGCATATAGGGTTATTCACAGACGGTGATTATATTTTGCATGTTATGTGCTGCAGTGTTATCTGGCAAAAAATTGCAGCATTTTAAGTAAATAGCTCTATTAAAATATTTTAAAAGTTACACTGTAAGTATTCAGAAACCAACAAATGGTTGATAGGCCTTTGCTTATGAAGCAATATTCTGTTTTTCAAAGAAAGCAAAGGGTGCCGTTCTAGGAGCACTTGCCAGCACCCTGCACTGTCCCTGTTAAGTAATCACTTGGCTGCAGACTCACATTCATCTCTATGTTCTCTCTTCCTGGCCAAAAGGATCCTGAATTTTTATTTCTTCATAAGGTGATTGCTTTAGCAGAGGGGCACCTCTCCTCTGCTCTCCCCCACTTCTATGTGAAGTAGTCCTGTGTTCAGGGCATGGTTTTGAGAGGTCATTTATATCACTGATATAAATGTCTTCAGGCAGAGGGAGGATTTTAGTCCAGATGATCCTAGGCATTTCCTTAAACTGCTGTGCTTCTGTAAAAAAGGAGGCATAACTACCAGGCTGTGCACTAAAATCCTTCAGCATTCATTTCTGGGGTTTGTTCTCTAAAAATACTTAAGGTCATTATGGGAAGAATGTCTGCGTTTTGGACTCTCATAAGATTTTGGGTCTCATGAAGAAACCAAGCTGCTCAGAAATGTCACATGCTTTTGGTCATTCATGGAAGCGGATGTGTTTTCATGGGGACCTGGAGAGCTCATAAAGTCAGGGACATGTGAACTCTGGGCACATCTGTTTGGCACGAGGCAGGCTGTGCATTTGATGCTCTCTGGTTTGCACATTAAGTGTCTCAATCATTACAGGACACACTAATCTGCTCCATTTCTTCTCTCCATTTAGCACCACACACCTTCTGATTGCTCACCGAGCTATTTGTATAGTACAGATCTTACCCCTGTTGGGCATGAATAATGGATTTGCTCTGAAATGAACAGAACAAATTTGCTACAGTATAGAAGGCTGTACCATTCCAGGAGACTTTAGAATAGCAGGACTATAGGAAAGCATTGTGATGGTGGCAATAAAGGATATAGTAGGATGTACAGTGCACCGGTACTTTTGGCTTAGATTATCAGTTTCTCCATGTTTATAGTTACTATTTGATTGTATAGTCATCCAGCCTGTTTATATAAGTACAGTCAGGGAGGGGCCTTTCCTGTGCTGACAGGTCTCTTTCTTCCCTTTCAGTGTGGCACAAGCTGACTACATACGAGTACATCCTGCAGCAGCGTCCCCAGCAGCAGCCAGACCAGGTGGACAAGAAACAGGAGTCTTGTTCCTCCCAAGTGAGACCCAGTCAGGTACTCATCCTACTTTCAGTCCATTTCTCAAAAACAGCCTTGCTTGTTTGCAGTGTAAACTTTGCTTCACTTTCTTGAGCTCCATATTTTAAAGGCAGTTGCTAGAGATAAGACTTCAGAGGTACTTTGATGGAGTTGAGTAGGATGTGAGAGAGTGCAAGGCCTGTAATTCCATGAACACTTTAGGTATAAGCAAGTACTGCTTTCAAAGGAATCAATCCCACCCACTCTCTTCCTGCACCACTTGTTTTGGGCCCTGCACTATCTTGTCTCTTCTGCCAGCACAGCTGTTCGTTAGGACAGGGTGGGGGAACTCATCTGAGTAACAATAAACTTTATTAAAAAAATAGTTGAGCTGGCCGAGCTCCCTCCCATTCGGTTCATCAAGCAGTCACATAAATGCCTGGGTCAGCACGAATGAGGGTGACTGAAGAGTGGGAAGAATCCTGTCCCTGAGAAGGATAGGACCATCTGTTTGGGTGGCACTGCACATCTTGGGGGCTTATGTGAGCAGTCATGACTTCAAGTGAGACAGGCTTTAAGGCTGGAGAAACTGGGGCTAATCATTGAGCAGCTAATAATACCAATAATTTAACCATCTTGAAAGTGAAAAGGACACCAGTTTTTCAGAAATGACCCAGATATCTGCTTTTCTTTGAAATGAGTGTATATAGTGATAAGGGTCCTTGTTATTACCATGATGTTGATCTATATATCTGTGGAAAGAGTTCTACAAGCTCTTAAATGCTGCTAGACTCTGTAGAGGCAGATATATCAGGCTCTGAATTGAGAGGTTCAGTGTAATTTATTTTGCTGCAAGGCAAAATAAATTATTGGATTAACTCAAGTTTTGACTGGACACATTCTATACTGACTTTAGCAGGGGATTGAACTAGAAACTTCCAGAAATTCTTCCTAGTCTAAACTATTCTGTGATTCTCAGTCATGTGTAACTTTTATTTTATGCAAGTAAGTTATCTACTATACAAACAGTTTTCTATTTCATAAGAAATTAATTAAATACAAGCTTCATCCAAGTATTCTGTGTAGAGATACTGGGATCTCTCTGGATTCATCCATAGTTCTTCCCTATCAAAGCAAAGGGGAAAGTGAGCTCATTCAGTTTTGTATAATATGAAGTCCCTAGCTTTTCATATATATTTTTTACTGTTTTGGAAAAGTTGAACTTTCAGTTTAAACAGAGGTTTCCATAACAACAAAAATATTTGGCACTTTGTTTCACAGAGCTTTGCTTACTATGAAAATTAAAACAATAATAAAGCATTAGCTCTAATAATCTAATTACTGAATTTTAATTGATACTGGAAATGTATTTGAACAGGGATGGACTTCCTGTGTGTGTGCACATTTGGGATGTTGGCATTCAATGACGTTCTCCTGTCTGCACTGGTTCTTATGTAGAAATGTGTGAATATGGTTAATTTGAAGCCGCAAGCCTGGAAGGAGCAGGGTGAAAAGGAGTTTGATGTTTCAGGACTGCAGTTAGTACCTTGGGGAACAAGAAAGACTGGATGATGCCCAGTAACATTGTTAAGAAAAATGTTAACCCACCAGATTTTCCTTGTTTCTGACATAGCAACCAGAGATAAACACAAACAAATAGATTGGAGTAGGAGGACACCAAGTGACTTGCCTTTTGTAAGCTGTGTTGAATACAGCCTTCTTTAGCTTGAACACTGCAACCCTTTGTAATTGATCCAACATGTTGTAAGCATAAAATGGAAATCATCCTCTTCCCACTTTTGTCTGAACTGTTCATTCATTTTAGGGACTAAGAAGAAACATGTATTGCCCCTTTAATGCTTGTTTTTGAGCCTTATTCAAGCTTGGGTGTTGATTTTGGCTTCAATTTTCCATGTTGGTCTGTGGTTAAGTCTTTGGCCGTGTTCAGGTTAAAGGATTCTTGTTCAGGATAAAGGATCCTTATGTACTTTTAGGATCCACAAAGTAAAAGCCCTAATTTTGCACATTTAAGTGGTTCAGATGTCCCAAAAAATGCAAAACAGTTGGACACATTGAGCCTTTGCCTCTATTACCATACCTAAAGCAGGATGTGCAAGTAACCATTTTTTCTGTAGTCATTTGCAGTCCAAAGAAATATAAACTAAACCAAACCCTATGCTTTAATGCATCATTGCATTCATGCCAGGGAGCTGGCTTTCATATGAGGCCAGCTGGGATGTGATTCTTCTCACATTCCTAAAGCTTTCAACTTGCTTTGGAAACTGATTCAGGATGGTGAGGTTTGATTTTAAATATTAACACAGATTTTACTCAGCTTCCCTTACATTTTCAGTATTGTTTCTTTCTTCCAATGTCGATGTAAGACAAACTTAGTCTTCACTCTCAGCCTCAACACTTGCAACAGACCCACTTTCCTTGGGACAAGAACTGTTTTTCCTGTTCAATTCTGCATCCCCTCCAGACAGATAGCACTTCAGGGCACTTCCTGTCACTGAAGTGGTTGGTAAGGGCAGCTGCAGTGGGCAAGGGAGCTGAATCCATCCTGGGCTTGTAAACCATGGATCTTGGGGTGGTCACAGCTGGAATTCGGTGAACGTGGCCAGGATTTGCACAGGATTTGGGCAGTCTGTTGATCCAGCAGTCTGCTTTCAGCAGGAGCAGCAGCTGAATCCTGACAACCCAGCTGCAAAGGGTGGTTTGTCTTGATGCTGCAGTGGAAGGATGCTGACTCTTCTGCTAAATGCCTGGGAGCAGAGGGAGGCTTGGACTCTGTGCTGTGGCTGTAGTTTGTGTCACACTGTGAGAGAACATTGTATTTTCTACTGATTGAGTCTCATTTGTTTTCATAGTCAGCTCTAATGCTTTACTCTCATTTATGTGGCTGCTTCAGTTCTACATTATTTATAGAAGGCTGAAATGAACAAAATGGATTTAAAAAGGCTCTTTCATTCCCTACTTGGAAAGAAATTGTCCATGTTATTCTCAAGATGAATCATTTATTAAGCTCCCTTGAAATGTCAGTCCTGCAGTCCTGTTTATGTGCTATGGACATTGAATCTTGATTGTTTTCAGTTATTCTGTGCAGTGGGATGTCTCCTGATGCAGCTCATTTCAGCCATGACCTGCTTCCCTCTGAAAAGACCTGCATCTCCTGCCTATACACTCACAGTGACACAAGACTGTGTCTGGTTTCCTTCCCTCATGACTCAGGTGCATGAGGCCTGAATGTAAATCTTGATTGTAAATGTCCCTAAGGAGCTTTGAGGAGACATTTGTGCACGCTTTGTGTTCAGTTGGTTAGGAGTGATGATCTGACTTGAGTTACAAGTTCTAATTGAAATGCATGTAGTAAATTTCTGCAGATTATTAATCTTGCACTTGAATAAATTTTTAAATAAGAAAGTAATTTTTTTGATTGCTAAACCAATTCCCTTCAAATGTTGTCTTACCACCTATAAAACAGCTGAAAATATTTTTTCTTTTCTTTTTTTATTTGCCTTTCCTTTTTATTCCTGACATCTGAAATGATTTCTTGGCTGCCACTTGAATGTACAGCTCCATGGATTCTTTTCTAGTTCAGAGACTGTTGCTTTGTATATAAAATTTACACTACTTTTCCCACATGCTTCACTTTCCATCTTTACCTCTAAATATTAATTTTTTGTGCCATTTTACCACCCTGTAATTCAATATTGCAAAGATCTTCTGCAGCTCTTTGCGGCTGGCTTTCATTTCTAATGCCTTGCATTTGGGAGTGTCATCACCAGGCTTCTCACTGCTCTGCTCTTTTGTTGATTGTTTATGCATCTGCTGAAGTGCAGAGATCCTGGATCTCTTAGGAACCCATTTGTGGTGTGTCCAACTTTGACTTCATTTTCTCAAATTTGCTGATCGGGCTGTTCAGAAAAATAGGTCTTAATGAGCTTGTTTTAGCTATTTTTGAAGCTAATGCCTATCACATTTTAAATCCCTCCATTTTAACCTAAAAGTTACTTTAAAATATCTTTATAGTCACTGCACACTGAAATACTTAAGAAGAAGTTCTCTTGATGATTATTCAAGTTTAAGAGCAGCTGATAAGTGGTGTCAAGGTTCTTCTGAGCATGGTTTATCTTTTGATAACAGGGCTTCATACCCTTCATCCCTTGGTACTCTGACCATCTTAACTGGGTGCTTTTGAGGGAGAACTGGGGTCCTTTCCTTGTGATGCAGCACTTGGATTTAGGAGGCTTCTTCTTGTAATGTTTCCGAAAATATGTGATTTTCAAGTTCAGCTGTCATTACTCTGAGCTCATCTACACCTGAGGCAAATAAGCAATATATCACACTCATTTTTAAAAATCAGCAGGTCTTAGCCATACAGGATCACACAAGAAGTAGAAAACACTTTATGTTTTTCCTGTATGTTGCATGCTTCCATCCTTCTCACCTTCATTTTGCGTTTAAAAGACATATTTTGCATTCACTGCGTAGCTCCTCAGATTGAACTGTGCAAGTAATGGAAGCTTTAAGTGATATTTTGGATGTGGTCCCAATAAATGACTAAGCTGATCTGTGTAAGTGTGATTTGGTTTTGAGTCACATGAAATACTGCCTGGATTAAATAAATGAATCAAGGACTTCTAATTGTGCCAATCTTGGCTTTCCATTTTCTTAGGCAGCAGATTCCTCCTGTGCTACCTGTAAGGACAAAAAAAATGTCTGGCATGAGGAAAAAGAATGCATCTGTAATGAAAATCCCTCTTCTCTCCTCTGTGTTGGTATTAGTCTGAAAATGATTGGGTTTGGATTTTTTTTTCCAGGAAGCAGACTTATTGTCAGGTTATCCTGGCTATACAGACCCTGGAATTCAAGTAGAGGAATTCTCAACAGTAACTTCAGGAGAAAGGTGAGAAAAGTCGAGGATAAGATTCTCCCAGCAGCATGTGTGATGAATGGAAAATTGTTATCAAGGTCACTGATGGGCCCTAAGACAAAAGTACTTAGGAGGATAGGGAGCACCAGTGTTTTGAGCAAGGCAAGGTGAAATCTTTGAGTTTCAGAAGAGTAAATACCTGCAGGAATACTTTCCTTCCCTCCCCTAGAAAATATCATTCCTAGAATACTCTCTTTAGGTTGTTTTATATTAAATATTTTATATGAAATGTATTTCTATTAATTGTTTTATATTATAATTACTTTAAGGCTGCCTGATTTGTCCTGTAACTCCTATATTGAGCTCATTATAGTTACATGATTTCAGGTTGTCGGGAGATGCATCACAACAGTTACAAGTTTATAACACAGGCAAGCACTCAGGGGAAAACAGGATCCTTGCCTCTTAATTAATCCTTTCCTGTTAACTTGTGTCCCTGAGGATTTCCTTCTTGTTTTGCTCAGTTGTGCAGGAAAAGTTCCCCTGCAGTTTTGCTGGGAATGCCGTGAAAGGCAGGAGAGGCTGTGGTCAGGTTCATGTGTACGTGCAAGCAAAGAGGGCATCAGACTTAAGTCCTGTCTTAGGGAATCACCTTGTGTGTCTGCTGTGTTTTTAGCTTTCCAAAGCTTTATGTACAGAAGCAAGAAGGTGACCCCAAGCAGAGCTCATCCCCTGAGCCCCCATCTCTTCACTCTGTTGCTCCTTCCCAGGTAAGGAGGATTTGCCACACACCCGACCTGCTGCTGACAACCCACCCAGGTGCCTGGGCATGCTCACTCTAGAGCAGGCTGTGCTTACCCCCTGCTCACACAGGCTCTGCCTCCCCTCAGTGTGTGTCTGCAGGTGTGGCTGTGCCCTGCAGTCACCAAATCCAGGTGATGTTCTCCTGTCTCTGCTTAGAGGCATGATCAGAGCTATCCTACAATCCTCTCATGAGCTCACTGCTCTAACACAGCTGTAATCCAATGCCTTGCTGCCCCAGTGCAGCTCAGTGACTCTGTCTATACTGTTTTGTTGATGGAAGAAGCTCTGCATGTTTCTGTAGAGCAAAATCCAACAGTTTAAATGCTCAAATAAAGCACCTGCCCAGGGAAAGATGGTGTGTGTGGATATGGAGCTTGAGCGTATGGAACAGCTCTCCAAAGTCTTGGACTAGGCTCCTGATATTCATGTATCTGCATCCATATGCTCTCTCCTCTTGCTCAAATGTCAGGTAGTGGTGTTTTTCCTCTTTTCTCCAAGCTTATTAATCAGTCTTGCCATCTAGATGGTAAGAAAAATTCCTTTTCATCTATACTGTATTTAGGACAAGGACTGTCCCTTTTTTGGGACATCCTGTGCTCTGTGAGTTTTGGTCCCCTCTTCTAGTTTGGCTTTACAAATGCAAGTGACCAGTGTCTCATACAACCCCCAGCTTTATGAGACAACAGCTTAAAGGTATCTGCACACAGAGAGTCACTGTAGGCAGATAATGTGTGGGTGTGTGTTCATTAAATGCCTGTTCTCTGTCACTGCTTCATAGTAGCTCAGTCTTGAATGATAAAATGTTCTTGGACCTTGGTTATACCTAGTGCTCATTATTCAAAGTAGGAAGAATTAAAAAGAGGTAACAAATGAAAAAATTGTCTCATTACTTTGGGCTGGTGAAGTGACTTCCCTTCTCTTGGGCCACTTGCTTTCACAGCAACAGAAGAAAAGAAGAAAGAAAATGCAGAAAGCTTCTTCCTCAGCAGTGGATAGCTCATGTAAAGCACATGGTACACCTCAGCCCTCCTTCCCAGATCCCCAGTCAGGTGAGAGTGCACCGGTCAGCTTTTCTGCTGAATTTGGCATAAATACATGTATGATTTGCTTTAACACTAGTGTATCAGGCATAGCAGAGTTCCTGAGCTTGTTGATGTCTATGTGGGGCTGAGAGAGATCTCTCTCCTTAAGCTTTCTTCTCCCTTTATTTCCATCTGCAGAGTTCCCAGCCACAGCTGCTGCCACCTCACCTTCCCACAGCCTTCACCTCTTAGTGCCACCTTTTCCTCTGAGAGCTGCTGTGTCCCCCAGCAGCATGGGCCTCATCCAGGCAGCAGGACCCCCAGCTGACTATCACTCAGAGTCTGCTGAGTCCATGGATGAGATTCCTGTGGCTCAGACTCGCCTTGGGGGTGCAGTCCTTCAAGGGCCTCCTAAGAATAACTCAAGCGACTCTCAACATTATCCCTTGTCCACAGACAATCCCAGAGGAGTCAGGAGAAAGAATCTGTATTCTGAGCACAAGGTCAAAAGGAGAAGCTGCCAGCAGGACAGACACATGGAACGAGACCTGGAACTTTTTTCTAAGATTCCTGCTGTGTTTGTAAGTAAGAGCAGTGGAGAGCCTCTTGTCCCTCAGCCCCAGCCCAGTGAGAGCACATCCGAGCCTGACCACAGAAAATGCACCAGCAAGCAGCATGTGGGCACACATGATCCATGCTCAAAGGACATAAGGACAAGCACCACACTGGCCTAGGGATCATCTCTCCAAAGCCATGGCCTTTGGGAACAGCGGTAGTGCTGTGTAGAGGCCTACAGGATGTGCCCCTCACTGTGCATGTGCTGTCAGGCTGCAGTGGGACATTTCTCATCCTCAGCCAAAGGCAAGAGGCAGCAAGTTGGCAAACCTGAGGTAGACCTGTTGCTCAAGAGAGCTCAAGTGCTTTCCCTGGGAAAGGATCAACCCCTCTGGTCCCTCTGCACACTGGTACTGCAGTAACTTCCCAGCAGAGTGTATGGGGAAGAACAAGGCTGCCATTCCCTGCACCCTGAAAGCTGTATTTCTCATCTGCCTACACTCTGTCAGTCTCTGGATCATGCTCAGGGGCTTCAGTAGGTGGTCAGGGAGTAACCTCAGGGTTGCCCCATCCCTATACCGCTCTCCACTGTGCATCCTCAAGCCAAGTCCACCACCAGCATGTTCTCTGTAAAGCAGCATAGTTTGACCTGCTCCCCCTTCCCAGCAGTCTGGGGTGCCCCACGCTGCAGCATTCTCATCAGAAGGTTTGGGATACTGCAGGCCCTGAAACCTTTCCAGTGCCCGGGCTGCCAGATCTGTATTAGTCCGCAGCCCAGCCTGGGGTGTGTGTAGTGCGGAAAGATCCTACAGCAGACAGTGGGGCACATGGTCAGTGCCTTGAGCCACAGCAGCCTGTGAGAGTCAAGCTAAGCTGTTCTCCCCTTGTCTAGCTCAGTCTGTGAGCGTTCCTTGCAACTTGGTCAGAGCAGGACAGGGGATCTGAGGACAAAGGTTCTTCGGGCCCAGTCAACATGGGACAGGCAGGCTGGACTCCCAGCCTTGATGGGAGAGACTAGCCTGGGAAAAAGACTTGGAGGTGTTTCAAAGGGCTGCCTTACCACTCTTCCCTTGTCTCATTTTTATCTCCTGAAAGAACTGGGATGAGGAGCTTTGACTCTTCCTCAAATTACACAATCTGTTGTTCAGAAAAAGTGAAGTCTCATGTAGCCGTTGAAGTCATTTTGTCTCAGTTTGCAGGAAGGGCTGGCCTGTGGTCACACTCCTTGCAGCTTCCCTGGCTGCTGTGTCCAGTGGTAACTGCTGGCAGTGTGACCCTTTGGAAAAGCAGGTGAGTGTGGACCAGCAGCCATGGCACTGGGTGTCTGCAGAGACCAGGGCATTGCTCACCCATGGGTCCCAGTTAGACAAAGTCCTTCCTGTTGTTTCTCCTCATGTCCGTTGTCATCCAAGGAAACTACATCCTGCAGCAATGCTGGGCTCATGGTTTTTCAAGGCCAGCTGTCCCTCCACCAGAAAGCATTGGTAATTTCGCTGCAGCAGGTGCCCCTGAGCACACCTTGTGTGTTTTCTTACTCTGTCCATGCAGAATCACTCCCAAAATTATATATGGAGCTCTTCAGTAGCTCTGGCCACAATAAAATTTTCTATACTCTTTGCTAAATAGTTTCCTCTTCTTTTGCAGCCATTCCTGGCTCTGCCCAGTTGATGATACCCAGGCTGTTTGGTTCACTTCTGCCTGAGCCTCTGGAGTCCCAGAAGGGCTCAGAACTGTAATTGGTGTGGGGGTGACAGCAGTCCCCTCTCCACAGGGCCTTTTGGGTGTTAGATGGGAGTGTCTTCCCTGAGGGGTAGGGATTAGACCACCTTCTCCCTGAGCCGTGTAACCCAGCCTGGTTTTTGTGCTGGAGCAGGGTGAGCATCAGAGGGAGGAGGCCCAGCCAGCTCTGCATTGTGCTGCAGACAGGCTGCTGTGCTCTTTGGGCTGAGGGGAACTGGGTTTCCTGGGCTAACAGATGTCCAGGGAAAGAAAGGTCAGGCATGTCCTGAGGTGCTAGGTTTCGGGCTCAAGATGGGAGGGAAGGGGATGTCCTACAGTTTTCTGGGACATAACCCTCTCCAGGAGCCTGGGGCTCACCCTGAGGTTCAGTGTTTAGTCCTCCTCCTTTCGCAGGCTGTGCTCATCTGCCCACTGTCCTACTGGGCATGGCCTGCAAGCCCCAAATTCCCCTGTCACACACAGAGAAACCCAGCTGAGAAGGGTCTCTGCCTCCAGAGCCCCCAACAGCCAGTGCAGAGCCCCATAAGCTGCTGGAACATACTGGTTCCTCCCAGCCCTGCAGGATTCTCTGCAAGGTGTGGGAGCTTACCCATTTTGTTGGAGGCCAATGGGATGCCCTGGGGACCCTGGGCAGGCGCATCCTTCTGCTGCCTTCAGCTGGAACACTTGCTCCACTCTGCTGAATAACTCAAGGCTGCCAAACATGCAAGGCTGTGTCCATGTGTTGGAGCAGCTGGGTGCTGAGCCAAGAGCCAGGCTCCAGCAGGACAGGCTCCCAGCACTGCCAGTGTTGGACTCTGATCTCCTAAACTTCACAGGCAGCAGGAGGGTCGTGTGTGCCACATGGTGATTGAAATGGTCAGGGGTTTATGTTTTTGCCACAACCACATCCAAGGAGCACTGCTGAATATGCACAGTGGGCACCCAAGAGTGAAAATGGTGAGGCTGAGATGGTTTTAGGTCCTGGACTCTCCTTCCCAACCTTGCTTTTGTCCTCTCAGGCCTTTAATGCTGATACCTGCAGGTTCAAGTGCGAATGGCATTTCTGCTGCTCTGCCTGAAGAAGGTCCATAGCAGCAAGCAAAAGGAACGAGTCACATTAGGGTGCTGCTGCAGAGTCTGCAGAGTCCACAGAGTGCACAGCAGCCCTGGGCTCAGCACCAGAGGGTTGCAATGACCACAAGCTGCAGTCCAGGACCATAAGAGAGCCGGGTTAAGGTCCTGGCAGTAGAAGTCCTGATGCCTTCAGCTCAGCATCACTGCAGACACATTGAGAGCGGACATCCCCAAGCACCTTCTCCAGCACTAAATAAAAGGGTTTTGCCAGGGCATGAACTCTCCCATCAGCTGGAGGTAGTGCTCTGTACTAGCTGTTTCCATCACAACACACTGTGGCTTTCTCTTAGGAAGAAGCAATGATTTTCAGAATGACAACTTTCCACAGTCCTCTGAAATCATGTCATGGTTCCTGGCCACTGTCTGGCAGCTGTGCCAGGCCCCGCAGTGCCTGTTCCAAGCCTCCACCTTGGCATGGAATGCATGTCGTGCTTACTTTCGTCTTTGGGCCTGGCTCAAGTTTCTTTGTTTCCTCTTTGAAGTCAAGGGGACCTTCCTTTGGGAAATGATTTTGTGTGAGTCTGTTCCTGCGCTGCTTTTGACACGTCCTGAGAGCATCTCAATGAGCTGCCTTGAGTTGCAGGGTGGGGTAAAGGAAGTTCCTGCCAGAGGATGGAGCTTTTCCCCCCCTCCTGTGCCCGGTGCTGTGCGTGGCATGACCGCAGCCCGTGCTCGGTGGCACACCAGGCACGGACACAGCACGCCCCAGTCCCCGATCGCGCCGCTCAGCAGCCGCAGCTAAGCCCCGCTAATGCCTTGTGGACACGCTGTTGCTGGGGTGACCGTGTACATATTGCACAACCTCCGAAACACTTCCCTCTGTTTGTAGCAACTCGCGCTAGAGAAGCGGCGTTCCCGCATAACCTCATCCCACCCCAGACGCGGCCGAGCCAGCGACTCATTCCTGAAATGGGATGACTCCCGGGAGGCTGCGGTGCCCAGCCTCGGGGGAAGCGAGGGGCAAAGAGGATGAGCGTGAGCACAGAGGGTGCTCTGAGGTTGTGCTTGTGCCCTCGTGCAAGCTCTGAGCTGCACCCTGAGCGGTCACAGCACTCCGGACTCTGTGTGAGGGTGAGGAGAGGGACACAGTCCTAGCAGGAACCAGCCCAGCAGCCGAAGCTGCACCGCGGGGATGCAGTTGTGTGTGAGCCTCGGTGTGCCTGGGGTGAGCGCTGGTGTATTCGGCTCGTTTCGGTCCCTGGGGTAGGAGACAGCCTGGGAACGTCCTGACCTTGATTGGAAGGGAAAGGTTCCCGGCGAGCTGAGCACTGAGCCGTGTGCATGCTCCTCCACCACATCACAGGACCTGTGCGGCCTCCCTCTCAATTCCTGCCCATCCCGTGGGCTCCGGACCAAGTCACAGCCTCCTCCCGGGCTTCCTTTTCCGGGCTGCGTGAGGAACAGGGGGAGCCAGCCAAGGACCGTGCTCCATCCCAACAGGGCAGTCATGGTGACAACAAACGCACAACAAACCCCAGCCCTTAGGAACCGAAACCTGACCTGCTCAACCCGACCCCGTGGGCAACTCACCAATTGTGGCTCAGCGTCCCCCTTGCCCGGCTCTCCCCGTGTGCCATCGCTTGGCTCTTTGGGCTCTGCGGCCCCAGGATCAGCTGGAGCTCCTACAGGAGAGCTGCTGACATGCCCAGCTCCTCCTTCACCTGCTGCTGGCTCGCAGGATCCGGGCTCCCACGCTGCCCACCGCTGCCAAGTCCTGCTGGATGCTCCAGCCGACATTACCTGGCTCCTCTCCGGAGCTGTCAGCTGGAAGCAGAGCCAAACACACCTGCTTTGGTGGGGAGCTGCAGGGCAAGCTAAGGATAAGGCTGTACCTTCATCAAGACTTAACCAGCTTCTTCTGTGTGGCAAGTCCCAGTTATTCCCTTGTCCTTAAACCAAAGAGAAGTTTACAGCTCTTCCCCACCTTCTGCAGGGGGGATGGCACCCCTGGGTCCTTGCTGGCCTCTGTGGAGGCTGGTTTAAATTCCCAGGCACTGTCACCTCTCAGCCCTGCACTTTGGGACCTGCTTTCAGGCTGTATGAGGAGCAGGAAGAATGTGTGATCAGGAGAGTCCTCCTGGTGACACCTCCTCCATGCAGCTCTCAGGCTCTCTCAAGAGGTCTAACAAGACAAACTGGAGAGAGAGAAAACACTTCTCAGAGAGATTTGCCTGGACTCTGGCGTCAGGTGAGCCTCCACACCTGCCCTTCCCACCCTGGACTGTCTCCTCCAGGATGTCCTTGCCACCCTGCCTCTGACTGGGCTGTGAAAGAGCAGCTTGTGTGGAGCCCCCCATGGAGGGGCCACATGGCTGGTTTGGGGGCATAACAAAGTGGGGTCCTTCATGTGTCTGACCGGCTGGGGCTACCCAAAGTGGCCAGCTGCTGTGACACACCTGCAGCCTCTGGCACCAGCCCTGGCACTCACCTCTGGAGTGGGAGGTAAAGTTAATGATCCCAAACTCCCAGAGCTGGCTGGTGGTTACCTCTAGAGGTCTCCAGCCCCTCCTCCAAGAGAGTGTCAGTGTGAGTGGGTTGCTCATGGCTTTGCCCAGTAAAGAGCTGGCAACAATGTCCAAGGAGAGAACAGGTGCTCTTAGCTAAGAGGGGGAGGTTGTCGCTGGGGCTGTGCCCCACAGCAAAAGGCTCTGGGTGCATGAGCAGAACTGATGCCCTGGGACAGCTCAGCCGTGGGGACACCTGTGTCTGTCCTTAACCTGTGGCTTCTCTGCACAGGGACCAGGACAGACAGACTACAGGGTGCCAAAGACTGTGTTATTCGAGCCACTTCCTAGTTCCCAAAGCTGCTGATTTGTCTGCAGGACCCCCAAGGCAGCAGCAAACCCCACACTGTGTGTCCTGGCTGTGCACAGCTCCTGCTGATGCTGCAGCTGATCATCCACGATGCCCTGCGCCCACCGGAGCAATGCCAGCAGAGCACCGGGATCAAAGCGGGCTGTGGGCAAACAGCTGAGGTGGGGCAGTGAGTAAGGGATGTGGGTTGTGCTGGGGCTCCATGACAACCACAATATTTGGGTACTGCCTCAGCTCGCAGCACCCACTGGGAGCCCTGCATGTGGTCATGCTCCGGGCTGCCAGGGTGGGCAGTGCTGGCATTTGGCTGCTCCAAGGGTGTCTCACTGGGCCACAGGTGCTCGCCACAGTCCCTGACACACCAGAACAGTTGGCATTGTCTCCTCAGCCTGAGCAGTGACCTTGGTCCATGGTGTCACCCACCAAGAGGACAGTTTCTCTATGGAGTGGCACAGTGCCTGTGTGGGGCAGGGAAAAGGGCTGTAGGGTAAAGCACAACAGGGCTGCCAGGGGGAATCTGTGCTGAGGGGGTGGTGGAGAGACCTCGCGGGTTAATAGTGGGGGGCCTCGGGGGGTGCTGAAGGGACCCTGTGGGACAACGCTGGGGCTTTGTAGGGTGATGGAGAGACCTTGTGAGGTGTAGGAAAGACCTGGTCAGGTGCCGGTAGGGTTTCGTGGGGAAGCAGAGAGGCTTCACAGGATGGTGGAGGGTGTCCCAGAGGTGGTCTGGGTCCGCTGTCCGGG
>VZRV01000623.1:71162-139012 GCA_013398115.1 Falcunculus frontatus
GGCGGGGGCGGCCCGGCCCCTCCCGTCTCCATGGCGGCGCCTTAAACAGGCGGCGGCGGCCGCCCCCGCCCGCCTCAGAGCGCGGCGCCGGGAGGTGAGCGAGTGACCGGGAGGTGACTGAGTGGCCTGGAGGTGAGTGACCGAGGGACCGGGACTCCCCGCACCCGCGGCCCCTTCGGTGCCCGTCCCGGGGCCACTGCACGGGGAGGGGGAAACCAGGGGGGAGGGCGGGCGGGAGTCGTCGCTGCCCCGGCATCCCCCAGCCGCCGGCAGTGACCTCCGAGCCGGGCGGGGAGAGCCCCGGCTGGCGCTGCGGGGCCGTGCGGGCCGGGGCGGCGGGAGCCTGCGGGAGAGCGAGGCCGGAAGGCGACAGGCGGCATCCCCGCCCCGCTGCGCCTCCTTAGCGACGGTCGCCAGGCAACGCCCATCCTCCCTAGCGACGGACTTAGGGACCACTCCCCGGCCCTCGCCGAGGCTCCGGGGGCCCATCCTGGCCTCTCTCGCCCAGGCACCCACTGGGCGAGGTCCCCGTTCTGCACCTCAGAGTGCCAGAGACCCCCCTGGGTACGGGATCTCCCCTGGGTATGGCCGCGCCCAGTCCTGGCCAAGATGCTGTGGGTGCTCGGCGCATGGTGAGGGATGCTGAGCCGCCAGGGCGAGGCTGGCGAGGCGACGGCAGGCGGGGAGCGGGGATGGGGCAGCAGCAACAGTGCCACCACAGGGTGCAGAGACCTGTTGGCAACTTGGCATCCTACAGGGCATCGCGCTTGGCCCAGCCCTGGGGGCAGGTGACAGGGCTGGGGTGCTGCCAGCTCCGCACAGGGGGATGCAGGCAGGGGAGAGGTGGGGCTGAAGGCAGGCGGTGGTGCCGGTTCTCCTGATCTGCGAGCGGGAGGAAGGCGGACGCATTGCGTCATTCCCGGAGAGTACTCCCGAGGGGACAGGCTGATGCACTCACTCCCTGCCAGCCCCGGAGCCGACAGCCTCGCTGCTGACAGCTCTCGACCAGGAGCCTCCATTTCCCAAGACACGTTCTTGGCTTTTGGCCTCGGGGCTCATCCGAGGCTGCTGTCAGTTCTCACCCCACGCCCGCAGGCGCTGCCAACGCCCCGACCCTGCTGCAGAGCCTCCACTCTTGCCAGCCTTCCTCCTCCTCCTTCTGCCCTCGAGGGCCCGCGAGCAGCCAGCGGAGCTCTGCCGTGCAGCCGTCAGGAGCCTGGGTGGTGACGGGCCCATCTCCCCCTGTCCTGCAGCGCCATGGCTGGGAATGCTGAGATGGCATCCCTGGAAGAGAGCTTCCGCAAATTCGCCATCTACGGTGACACCAAGGCGACGGGGCAGGAGATGAATGGGAAGAACTGGGCTAAGCTGTGCAAAGACTGCAAAGTCACCGACGGCAAAAGTGTCACCAGCACCGACGTGGACATTGTCTTCTCCAAGGTGAAGTAAGTGACTTGGATTTTCAGGGCCTCCAGCCTCCTGGAGGGTGGGGATGCCTTTGCAGTATGGGCAGGGTGGCGGTGCCTGGGTGTGGGAGTCCCCACAGAGCTGTGCTACCCCAGCTGTGTGCCCAGGCTGTCCATCCCATTTGTCACAGAGCTGTGGGTGCTGTCTGTGGTGTCCCACCTTCAGGCAGGATGTGTGGCTGCTTCTGCAAGACTTAATAATGAATTAACCCAAGTTTGGGGGTGGGAGGCTCAGATTTGGTGCAGAGATTGTGCCCCTGCTCCCACTCCAGGCATTGGGGTGGGCCTGGTTGTCTCTGCCAGGTTCCCATCGCTCGAGGTGCTGCAGGGAGCAGAGGGTGCTCAGGGCTGTCCCATGTGATGTGGTCCTTCCCTGGGCCTGGCCAGCCAATGCCCAAGCTTGAGGAGGACTCTGGTCCATGGAGGTCACAGGGGAAGCTTGAAGGGCTAAAAGGCACCTGGAACTGCTTTTAGGGTCCCTGGGTCACAATGACACTTCATGCTCCACACCGGGGTGCAGGAATAAGGATGGATGGAGAACCTGCTTCTTCCTCATGCTCTGTCCAGATATTCCCTTGTTCCTGGGTTGGTGCAGGAGGAGCTGAGCACTGGGAGGTTTTTGTGGTGCAGCAGGGCAGGTTGCTGTGCTGCCCCAGAGATGAGGACCAGGAGCTCAGGGGAGAGGTGCTCTGTGCATGTCCTTCCAAATTTGACTGGAGGATTGATGCCTTCCAGGGGAGAGAGGGTGCTGGGCAACCAAGGCAGGCTGGGAGCAGTGGGGATGGAGGCACTCCCCTCCTGACACCGGCACCAAGTCCTAGAGCACTTCCGTGCACCCAGGTTTTTGGTAACAGGGACTTCAACAGCATGTGGCTGAAAAGCTCCTGGAGCTCAGCACCAGCTGTGCCTAGCCTAACCCATTCAGCTGTAGCTGAGTTTCAGAAGCGGGTGAGGGGCCCGAGGGTGGTGTAGGACAAAGGCAGGGTCTCTGTGATGCAGCTCATCCCATTTTGAGGCATGACGCAAAGACGTGCTGGTGGCAGCCTGAGTTTTGTGCTTGCAGAGGGAAGACAGCCCGTGTCATCAACTACGAGGAGTTCAAGAAGGCGCTGGAGGAGTTGGCCCCCAAGAGGTTTAAGGACAAGAGCAAAGAGGAGGCGTACGAAGCCATCTGCCAGCTGGTGGCAGGGAAGGAGCCCATTAACGTGGGCGTCACGGTGAGTGGGGAGCCCCTCAGCTGCTGGGAGCAGGAGTGGTGGTCAGGAGGGGAGGATGGAGCTCTGCCAACAGTGCAGATGCTTTCTAGGAGACCCCATGGCCCTGGGTGGGTGGGGAGACCTGGGGGTTGCACAGGGCACAAGGGGCACAGCAGGGTCTTCAATGGGTGTCAGGAGCTTGTGTGGGGCAAGGGATGGAACTTGTGTGGGAAGGGGATGGAGCATCGTCTTGACTCCCGTGTCCCATCTCCCCCCTGCAGAAAGCCAAGACAGTGGGAGCCGTGGAGAGGCTGACGGACACCTCCAAGTACACGGGCTCTCACAAGGAGCGCTTCGACGAGAGCGGCAAGGGCAAGGGCAAGAGTGGGCGGGAGAACATTGTGGACACCAGCGGCTACGTCAGTGCCTACAAGAACGCGGGCACCTACGACGCCAAAGTCAAAAAGTAGGGACGGGTGCCCGTGGCACCATCGCCCCGGTCCCTGCGTGCCGGCCGTGGGGTCGGTGCCCAGCCCTGGGACGAGCCCGCGTGAGGTGGGGCCCAGGAGGCTGCGCTGGGGCCAGCCCCAGGCTGGCGGGATGTCGGCTGCCCAGCGCTGGGGGGACTGGGGGAGTCGCCGGGCCTCGTGCTCTGCCCCAGCGCTGCGTCCGTCCCGCGCTGTGCTGTGATCCCCCCGCCCCTCCTGTGTCCCCCGTGCTGTCACCCCCAGCCCCTCACCGTACTAACAGCATTGCTCCTCAGGGCTCCCCCGCCCCGCCGGCACCCAGACCTTCCCTACCTCAGCCCCGGCTTTCGGGGCACCCTCCCTTGCCCCACCGGGGACCGCAGCTTGTCCTCCCCTCCCGGGGGCCTGCCTTAACCCCGCATCAGTTACACCGCACCAGTTACACCGCAGCCGCCTCCTTCCTTCCCCACTGGTGCCCTCACCTCGAGGCTGCCTGACTTTGCCGCTTGCCCAGCACGGCGGGAGGCTCAGACCCTGCGATTTGTGCCGGAGCTGTCGGGACGCTCCTGGCCCAGCCTCAGGATGCACCCCGGGAGAGCTTGGTCTTGCCTGGCCAAGGTCTCCGACCTGAATCCCCGTGGCCTCCTGCTGCCTTCGTGAAGCCCAAACCAAAGGATGCTGCAGACCCACGCTGTAACCCGGCTCTGCAATAAACCCCGTCCGCACTGACGCTCCGGTCTGGTTGTGTTCATGGACCGAGCAGCCGGAGCCCCTCTGGCCGCTCGCTCGGCCGGACAGAGGGGGCTCGGCCGGCCACGCCGCCCCAGGACAGCTGTGCCAGGGGCTTGGCCCTGGCCACCGAGGATTTTGGCAGCTCCTGGCTGGCCCCGAGTTGCCTGAGCAACCGCAGGCACACAAACACGAGCGCCTGGCTCCCACTCCTGCTCTGTTTGCAACCAAACACACGAGCTCCTGGTAACGATCCCTGGGAACAGGCTGGGCTCCAGGATGGGACGGCAGCTCCGGGATGGGAAGGTCACTGCGGCGGGTGCATGAAACTGGGTGTAGGCGCTGTGACCCCAATCCCAGGCATGGGCTGAGCCTGCTGCAGTGCTGCCGGGGTGGCAGTGCCAGGATTTGCAGCTGCATATCCACCTCCGGGGTCATCCATTCGGAGCCAGGCTCCCTAAATAACCCGCAGGGGTTATTTCCAGGTGCCTCAGCTGTGGCACTGGCACTGCTCGGGCTGTGAGGGATGTGCCAGGGGCACACACGTGGCTTGGACAGACTCACTCACTGCCAAGGCACATCACTGCACGTCTACATCTCAGACACCTGCTTTGGACAACACAGGAGAAGGAAAAGGTTGTCTTCTTCTGGGCTGGATTCAGCCTCATCCTCAATGAGGGTCTACCAGTAAGTGTCTACCAGTGGTAGGCTGGGGTGAGGGCTGGGGAATATATTAGCTCTCCTCTCTCTTTTGAGCAGGTTGGAGGGAGTTTGTGGCTGTCTACCCCTAAATGCTCTTTCTGAGCATCCAATGTTCCTTCAAAAAATTGTTGCTTATGAGGGGAGA
This sequence comes from Falcunculus frontatus, assembly GCA_013398115.1. NCBI lineage: Eukaryota > Metazoa > Chordata > Aves > Passeriformes > Falcunculus > Falcunculus frontatus. The sequence continues at coordinate 75,868 of VZRV01000623.1, forward strand.
GGAGAGGGGACTTCAACCCTTTACTGACTCCATTGCCCAGCTGCACAAATGAGGTGCAGAATTCCCAGGGCCAGGCTGCCCTGCATGCCTCGAGGTCTGTGGAGGTGACTCAGCCCTGTCCTTGGAGGCTTGGCAAAGGAAAAATATTTTGGGAAGAGGTGAGCAGGTCAGGCCTCACAGGACTCATCCCCTGGCTATGTGTGGCCCTGGTCAGGACCACGAGAGCTCTCATGTGGGGGCAGCTCTGAAGGGGAGTTGCAGGTGTTGATGTGTTTTTGATACAGGGAAATCAAGAATCAGAGAATCCTGGAATTATTTGGGTTGGAAATGACTTTAGAGAACATCTCGTTCCAATCCTCATGCTGCGAGCAGGGATACCTTCCACTAGACCAGGTTGCTCCAAGCCGTGTCCAACCTGGCTGTGAATATTTCCAAGGAATGGGGTACCCACACCTTCTGTGGCCAGCCTGTGCCAGGGCCTCACCACTCTGCTGCTGGAGTGATGCCACTGCTGCTCAGGTGATGGATCATCCGAGGCAGGGGCTGCAGGATCTCCCAGCACAGCCGGCTCTGCTGAGCCTCCCCATCAGCCGGCCTCTCCCTGCTCTGAATCCTGAACAGAAGCAGCTTCTTCACAGCCCGTGAAGCCACGGCAGAGATCAGGTAACAGCTCACAGCTCTCACAGCTCCCACGTGCTGCCACCCCCCCCATAAAGATGCTCTTCACCCACTCCAGCGCCTCTTCAAGTCCTCCACCGCTTTCTCCACAGTTTACATGGAATTTCTCCCCTCCAGCCTTCTTGGTTCTCGAGGAGGCAGCTCCAGTGCATGTATTCCCAGCATGGGAAAGGCACCTCAGTCCTGCCAAAACAGCCCCAGCAGAATTTGCACCAGTAAAGACCAACTGGATCTGTTGGCTGCAAAATGCCCGACATCAGCCTGAAAAAAATCATGTCCTCTGAAGCGATGGGACCAGCTTTCTGGGAAAAGCAAGATATTGATCTGGGTCTTTATCAAAAAAGGGAATCTCACTAAATACCAGTGTAGTGATCTTCTGAGAGTTGTTGGCTGTGTGTGCACGTCCCAGGCTCCCCCGTTCATCCTTGCAGCAGGGTCTGAATGCCCTTTAGAAACAGCATCTGCGGTACTGTGGATGTGACCTGCGTTACAGATACATCACACAGCTCCTCAAAGTGGTCAAATCTGGGTGGAGACACAGGTAAGTGCAAGGAATGTGGCCTTTAAACCCCAGTCTTCCTGAGCAGTGTGGGCAGGAAAGCAGAGGTTCCTGGAGTGGCTGGCAGTGGAGCACAGGACTGATGAGGAGAGGCCGAGTTGGAGTGCTCAGCCCTTCAGAAGACCAAAACCTGAAGGAACTTCCACAGGACCAGCAGCTGCAGCTCTTTCCCCAGTGAAGCTTGAAGTGGTGCCACAGGCTGCTGAGACAGCGGAGACCTCGAGGCATTAGCTGCAGATCCACTCTGTGTGATGAAAAGTGACACTGCCCAAACCAAAGGGCCTGCAGCCATTTCCCTGTGCTAATGTCCTTCCTCTGGCCAAGCATCTGCTCTGAGCTTGGCTCTGCACCAGCCCAAGACAGACACTCTGCAGCCAGCCTGTAATTCCCTGGCAGCAGAGGAGCCAGCAGGAGGAAGGTGTCTCAGCCAGTGTTTGTGTTGTGTGCATTGAGCCAAGCTCCAGACACGAAGATTTTTTCTCCTTCCCACTTGTCCCTTCCCCTTGGCCACTCTCTGGCCATGCTCCCACAGTGGAGAGACACGCCAGACCTTGCCCCCTGTGGGGCCCTGCCACCACAAACTGCCACCTCCTCCGGGTTTTAGACAACCAGACTCTTACAAGCTGATATCCCACCTTGCCACTGAGACATGCAGCCCAGAAGGCTCAGCTGGGTGGTTGCAATTAATTCAGCTGTAAAATGTGTTTTCTGCCCCCAAGGTCCCTTCCCTAGAGAGTTTCTAAAATCATCTGGAGTCATGGCTAATGTGCTTCATGCTTTGACAGCAAGTTGTGTGCTGGGGATGAGGGAACTGGCTCCTCTGAGAGGTCATTTTTCTCTAGGATGAGCAATTTGACCAGGGATGCTGATGAGGATGGATCACTCTGGTCCTCAAGAATATAGATTTGTTCCTAGAAGAGGGGGGCAGTGGATACCAATATGCCCAGGGAGGTTTTACCCTTTCTGTCCCTGTGCAGGATCACCAGGAAAAGCTCATATGTTGTCCAAACCTCTGCTCCTCAAGGAACATCCCTCCCAGTACAAAGCAGGTCCTTGGTCTTGGGCCAGGCAAAACAGTTCCCTGTGGAACTGTACCTGCCCTGCTCCCTCAGTACTTTTCCATTTCACTGCTTGCCTGATGGACAATGTTTTCCAAAATACACAGACAAGGCTGTAAATCGTGTTCAGACAAGATTCAGAGTGCAGCTTCTATCACCTAAACCCAGGACTCGAATTCAAACTGCTCCTGTCAGTGCCCTGAGATTGGTTTGACCACGTGTGTTCCAGGCAGTACTTCACTGCCAGCCACGTGCTCCAGCACTGTGCTGGAATATTGATTCAGTGCCCTTTTAGATGGAATTCAATTAACTAAATTACCATCTTCCAGCATGGCATGGTTCCAGATAAAATGTTGTTATCCAGGACTCATCCCTGCATTTTGTTAATGTAATAACTGCGGCAGAGTTGTAAGAACACAGCGGGAGGTGGGAGCAGGAAGATGCAGAGAAAGAAAACAAAGGGCGAGGACTGGATTCACCAGATTTAAATACAACACGAGATACCATGCAAGGTAAAACTGAACATGATCCATATTTAATGTCTGGTTTGTCCCCTGTACAGAGCACAATTGTGTAATTGCTCTGAACTCCAGAACTACCCAGAGCCGTGTGCTGATGCACATCTTCCCAGTGGGGATGATGGTGCATCTCTCAGCTGGAAGAGGTGTTTTGGGAACAGTGTGGCTGCTTTCTTTAGTCAGCTGCTGCAGCAGGATGGTTTGTGGATAGTAAAGACCCGGACAAGATTGTTGCAGAAAAAGAATTAAATGGTAAGCAGGCATTTGGGAGAGGGCACGTGCTGCAAGGATATTTTTCCAAAAGTGATCCACTGATTCCATCATGGAACCATAGAATATTTGGGACTAGAAGGGACCTTAAAGGTCCTTTAGTTCCAGCCCCCTGCCATGGGCAGGGACACCTTCCACTGTCCCAGGTTGCTCCAAGCCCTATCCAACCTGGCCTTGAACACTTCCAGGGATGGGGCAGCTCCTCTGGACAACCTGTGCCAGGGCCTTACCACCCTCACAGGGAACAATTTCTTCCTAATACCCAATCTAATCTTGTCCTCTGTCAGTGTGAAGACATTCACCCTTATCCTGGCACTCCATGCCCTTGTTCAAAGTCCCTCTCCAGCTCTCTTGGAGTCCCTTTAGGTACTGCGAGGTGCTCTAAGATCTCCTCTTCTTTTCTCCAGGCTGATTTCCATTTATTCAAAATCACATTTTAAAACATTTGTACTTGGAGCTCTAAGTTTGTAGCCCAGAGCTCTGTATTTCAAGACTTGCAGCTACAGCCAAGATTCATGTTGAGATTTCACACAGAGCTTGCTGACAATTGTTAATAACTGATAGAAACTGTTCCAAGAGATCAATAACGTGTGCTGAGACAGCTGGAAGCACATCAGTGGAGCTCTGTGATTGCAAAAGACAAGTTTCCTCTCTCTCGTTTTGACCTAAGATATTTTTCTAAAAAAAAAGCTTTCATCAGACCCAGAATATTCCTGATGTGCCACTCATCGAACTGGCATTTTCGTGATTTGGCTTAGAGGTCTGTGATGAGTTCCGGCCTCATTAAATGTATAATGTGTCAATGGTCACCAAAATAGCTCTCTGTTGTGTCCCAAATCCATCTGCCAGCAATGGGGGGCATTACAAGAAGCAGACACGACTGGAGGAATTCTGCTGGGACACAGGTACCACCTCCTGCCGTGACAGGTGAGCTATCCCCTGCTGTGAGCAGCCCACACCTCTGCCTGTCCTGCAGAATAGCCCTGGGCTCCTGTAGTTCTGTCATTTGTTTCACTTCCAGTCTTGGAAATAACACCTGGGAACTCAGATGGATGTTTTCCAAAACAACTCATCTGGAGGAAACGCTGGGAGAAGGGTGGGTGAGGTTACAGGTGCTGCTGTTCTGAGCATCTTTCTAACAGGCTGAGCTCTCCTAAGGGACAAAAGGGACTGTGGGATCCAGCAGCTGGATCCACACAGCAGAAAATCTCCAGGGCTGCCTGTGAGAGGCTGCACATGCTGTTTGTAGGAAAGCTTGTTTTGGTCCTGCAGCAGCCCAGGTATCCATCCTGTGATGCTCTGGCTTCCTTAGAGTGACCCCATTCTTGCTGTACCATGGCTCCAAGCTCCTGGAAAATGCCAATAGGGCACAGCTGGCCCTGGCACCACTTGCAAGCTGTTGCTCTGCATCAATTCTCATGGGCATCATAAACTACATCAGCCCCCATTTACTCAATGCCCAGGAGGCTCTGAAGGATCCCTGCATTTTTCTTTACTCTGTGTGGGTGTTCGATTCCTGGAGATGCAGTGGCTGGAAGCAGCAGCCTGATCCATCTCCTGTAGGGTGGAAGCTGCTATGTGGTTCTCCTAAAGCCTTTCATCCAGCTACTGAATCAGATAATCCCTTTGGGATGAGACAAGACATAAGAAAACAAACCCCAAATCCCCAGAATCACAGAGGGTCGTAAATATTACAAGAAATGAATCACGTTTGTACAGTTTCCCCCATGTCTGGTAAGTCCCTTGGAGCTTTCCAATGGTGCTGCTGAGCCCTCAGAAGCAATGAATGTCCAGGAGTGTAACATGGTGTGAGTTTAAGCAAACCCTTATGTCACTGCTTTGAAGTATTTGTCTCAAACACACTTCTAAAGAAAAAACCCCCACATTTTCCAAGCATTCCTGCATAGGTGTTCAAAAAAAAAAAAAAGCTAAACAAGCAGTAAAATCTGAAACACACCAACACTCCAAACCTGGAGTTTTGGCAGGAAGCTCAGGTGATGTCAGGAAACAATTCTAAACAGAAATGTTTCTATGGATTTTTTTTTTTTTTTTAAGACCTAATAGGAAACAGATTTTAGCTTTGGATTGAAACACTTCCCTGCAGCATCTGCAGTGTTATCCCTGCCTTATGCATGTCAGGAACAGGAGGGCATGGAGCAGAGGAGGGAAAACCTCAGCATCCTCCTGTTCACGTTATTCATACAGGTTTAGCCTGTCTTGGGACAGCCATGTAACATCATTTTCTTGGGATTATTACCCAGTAGACTTCAAGGTAAATCACAAAATCCAGCGAGGCTCCTGTCCATTGAGGTCCATCATCAATCCAGCGAGGATTTCTTGCTCCGCTGAGACGGAGCTTTGAGAAGAACGAGGAGCTCAGGGCTGGTTTTTCCTGGCTCTCGGGAGAGGGTGGCTGGAGCTGAGCATCTCCTTGGGGCGGCCCCGCTGGGGCAGCACGGCCGGGACACAGCGGATGTCAAACACCGAGCTGGATGGAAACACAAAACTCCACAGGCACAGTCTAAACACGGGGTCTGTCAGACACCAAAGCTTGGAGCTGTCAGCGGGTTCACAGGGCACAGGCGGGAGAGGACAACAGCGATCAACCATTTGTTCATCTAGTGTTTATTTATCAGTGGGATAATAAAAATATCCTTATTTTATGTTCTAATTTTTTTCTGAAAACATTTCCCCCTTATCCTAAAACACCGTCTGGCTGCCCTTCTTCCATCCTCCCTATCAGGTCTGCCATCTAAAAGCATCTAACAGTGCTTCTGCATCAATGTTTTTTGCAGTCAAGTCGACGAGCACAGAATGTCAGAGACACCAGTGACTCCAAAATCATAAACCTGACACAAAACCCAGCCTCCAAACTACTCTCTGGAAAGCTTATTAATAAAGAAATTCAATAAATTATCTTTATGGCAGCTGAGACTTCCATGGGTAACATACAGAGATGATAATGGGTAAACCAAAGTGAACGTTCAAGACATGCAAACCCATCCCTGAGGTGTGACACAGCCCCAGAACTGGAGTTACTATTGTACAGATTTATTTAGATATTAATATTTATTGTATAAATTATTAACAAATATAAAATATAGATACTAACGCGTGGAGTTAGCCTGTGTTCATATTGATGCTCTTTTTTGGAATGCTGACCTTATCTCCAGAGGAAGCTTAAAAATATTATTTTGAAAAATAGTTTAAATATTTAAATATTAATAAAATATTAATGTATATTAATAAAATATTAATGAAATACTGATAAGCACTGTTATATCTTTATCTAAAGCCCTCTTTAATTTTTTTAACTAAAAATCCCACATGATCAAATTGATTAGTTAATTTATCAGCCGTCATATTCCAGCTTTCCTTGGTATTTTTGTTCTTTGGGTCTTGCTCCTCACCTGTTTCCCATTCTAAAACAAATGACACAAACAGCATCTAATTAAAGAGCTCTGCCATGTTAGCATTGTGCTAATTGGCTTTTAAATAAATTGCAGCCCTGCCCCTTCCTCTGGGCCTGTTGGGGTGGGATGAGGAGGTTCAAGCTGTGGCTGGGAGCAGGGGGGAGCCCCCTTGGTGCAGGGGGGAGTTGCTGGCTGGGCACTGATGCCCATCAAACTCAGCCTGAGCTGCCTGAACTCCCTCAGGAAGGTCTGGGAGTACTTTCCTCACAGCAATGGTGCCATGAGGGTGTTTTGGTGGTCTGCCTCTCTTCTACTGTCCCCTAAAATTGGATGAGCCCCAGAAATACCAAGATCTTGGTATCCAGTTGTTTTCCTTAAAATTTTTCGTCTTTCTTGCCTGAACAGTATCAGCAATAAGAAATTGATGAGCTTATCTATGAAAAAGCCTCGTTCTCCACATCATCTTTAATTATCAGTGCAGTCTGGAGCTACAAGCTGTCTCTGGAAGCTACTGAGTTTAATTCTTGCATCCATTTAGAGAGGATTTGTCCCTCCACCTTGTTCCAGACATGCTTTTGACTTCCTTTTCTGGGCCATTTGTATGAGAAACAGCATAAAAACCTTCCAGACATCAGGTTGTTCCAGAATTTACAGGTTTGTTCTTGCTCCTCAATATGTTTTCTGTGCGGAGGAACCAGAGAGTGTTGTGGGATCTGCAGAAGAAGAGTTAATTAATTTTAATACCAGTGACTGGTATTTCTCAATTCCCAAAAGTAAAGTCACTCTGTTTCCTGAATCTCTATTGTGGAAAGAAGCTCCTGCACAGGGTAAGTCTGATAATCATAAGTTATTCATTGACCAACACAGTTTTGTGTTTGGGCACCTTAATTTTTTACACACAGACCTTAAAGTTACCTTTTCTCAGCTCTGTTGAATTTATTGTATAAGCATTAATTTTGCAGCTGAAACCTTTCTTGCAGGCAAAGTGGGATTTTCTATGTGGTTTTTCTAGACTTTTTTTCATTCTTAGATAATATTGTTTGCAGAAGAACATCAAAGAGTTTGTGTACATAATTTTATCAAGGCTCTTGATAGGTTTCCAAACAAATAATTGTCACATTCAACTCATCTGCCCTGGTTGGTGAGCACAGAAAGTGTTCCAAATTTCATGCTTGACCTTTCAGTAAGAGCTCATTTAATGGTCATCACTGGGGTTTTGTTTTTAATTAACTACAGTTAAAGAAAGCAGCTGTTCTGTCTGAGGACAACTTTATACTACAATTTTATATATTAATAGAAAAAAAAATATTATGAAAATATATAATGTTAATGTTTTTATATATAAAATGTATTTTATTTATATATTTATAAATATATTTTATATAATGTTGAACACAAATGTTTTAATCTGGAAAAGGTGGTATTGCCCTTTCTGCTGCTCCCTGAGAAGGTTCAGTTGCCCTGAAAATAAATTCATCCTAATGGGACACCACTGAATTTACTGTCATGTGCAACAGGAAAGTGACAGTTCTTCCTCTTTTCCTACTCTGTATCTGCATAAATGAAAATATTAAATGAGTATCTCTAACAAAGATTTAATTTGCCATACAGCTACAAGTATTTTTTATTTTAATTACAATGTAATTTAGTCTTGTGCCAGTGAAGGGTGAGTCTGTGCATCCTGGCTGGATGAAATGTCTATTTTCAAACATTAATATTTGCATTTCCTCCAAGTTTTATCTAAACTTTAAGTTTCTTCTGATTTCCAATTTCTTCCTTTTTTTAATTAATGGAATTGTCTCAAAAATGTTACGCTGCTTGAGATTTCTAACACCAAATACTAGCATTTTTCATTTAACATGTTTGTTTGTTTTTCATTTTAGGCATTGTTTAAAGATGTTCCCTCTCCAAAGGCCGGGAGAGGAAGACCAGAAAAATTCAGTCTATTATTGCATTAACAAACTGTGCACCATCACATTTACCACAGACCTGTTGAGGTATGGCCAGGAACACATCCCACTGAACTGGAATTCTTGCATTCCCCATCCCTGGAAGTGTTCAAGGCTGGGCTGGATGGGGCTTGGACGGGGCTTGGATGGGGCTTGGATCTATTGGAAGGTGTCCTTGTCCATGGCAGGGGGTTGGAACAAGGTGATCTTTAAAGCCCTTTCCAGCCTGAACCAGTCTGTGATCACAGATTCGTGCACTGTCCGCACATCTTTAACAAAAAGGAAAAATGCACCTCTCTTCGGATTTTTGTGGGGTTTTTTTAGGGCAGGACCAGCAAAGTCAGATGTGTCCAGCTGAAAAATACTCCATCTGCCCCCTCTGCTGGTGTCCCTGCTCTAAGGCTGAAAAATGCTTTCCAGAACTGCAGTGGCGAGAACTCAGAGAGCTTAGAGGAGAGGGCACTCTCCCTCCACAGGCACAGCAATCTGTTTGGTCTGTAAAATTTATCAATCATCAGAAAGTGAGATGGCTTAAAACACCAGTGCCCTGTGAATACTCCACTTCCCACCAAATAAAATTCTTGCACTCCCCATCCCTGGAAGTGTCCAAGGCCAGGCTGGACGGGGCTCGGAGCAACCTGGTCTAGTGGAAGGTGTCACTGCCCATGGCAGTGGGGCTAAATGAGATGGTCTTTAGGGTTTCTTCCAACCCAATCCATTCCAGGATTTTATAATTCCAACACCTGAATGGCCAAGCTACGCCTGGGAACTGGTGGGAGCATAGAGTGCTCATAACTTCCTAGCAGAGAATCGTGCTCCTGGGAAGGATGGATTTCCTAACAGTCCACTGAAAGCATCCACCCTCTTTAGGGGATTTCCTATGGAAAATGCCACGATGAACTGTCCATGTGAGATGTATCATGAGTGTCACAGGGCAGAGTGGGATTCCTGCTTTTCAGTATGAGACTTTATCATCACTACCCCTGCTTAGTTAAAGGCTGGGGGCGGAGGGAAGAAAGAAGGGACATAGAGTGTCACTTAACTTGGAGAAGGGCAATAGCTGGAAAAAGTATTGAAAATTCCAATGCTGACAAAAGATTTCAGGGGAACATCTCTGGTTTGTGAGCTCATTTATTTTGGTTGTACCCTCTCAAAAATGCATCATCTCATTTGGGATTCCTGACATGCAGCTCAGACTCCGTGAAAGTCAAGGTTGGCAATGGAAAGATTTCTATTTATGCCACTAAAACCAAGTATTTTTCTCTCATTGGGTGGCAGATATGGAAGAGAGCGGAAAAAACTGTTTGTGTACTTTCCAGTGTTTAAAATGACAGGCACCATCAGCCTCACCCCAACAACCTGCTGGGTTAGGTTTGGTCAGAGAAATGTTACTTCACCCTGCCCCCAGTACTCTGAGGGGGTATTTAGACACCCCAGGGACAACTGCTCCTCTCAGCACTCCGTCTCCTTCGGCAGCCCAGGTTCCCATGCTGAAATCATGACACCAATGCAAATAAGATTCATATAAAGAAAATAACCTTTATTAGACAAATCAATCAAACCCTGAAAAAACAGTGTCAGGTAAACAATACTAAAGGTTTTTCCAGCAATGTAGAAACCTTTGAAACTGAGAAATTCCAGAAGTTTCATGTTCCTCTTGTTGCACTAGTAAGTTCTCTCCCTCTTGTGATGTGAGCTACTGTTGTCTTGACAGCTCAAAAACCTTGCATTAACCCAGCAATTATTTCAAAAGAGTAACTTGTAAAATATTCCCTGTATAACTGTTTCCCTCACAATTTTGTATAAAGGTGTCAAACTGTATTTTCTTTGCTGTCTGAAAAAAGAACGAGGTTTAAAAACATCCAGCTTATTAAAAATAAACAAGTGTTGTATATACAGTACAGGAATTTCCAAACTTGAAGGAACACCATCTCCAGGGCGGCTGTGGGGTGTAACACCCCAGACTGCCAAGGGGAGAAAACTGCAGTTAAATAAATTACTACTCCATCTTCTTCCTCAGGCCAAATGTGGCACTTCCTCTCACACCTGCAGGAGCCTGATTTGCAGCCCTGCATAAACCCGGAGTAAACAGGAGATTGGCAGCCAAGTAACTACTGTTTCCAAAAATGCTAACTTTCATTTCCTCCAAGAACAGAGGCAGGGTGTCACAGCCACACAGTGACCTTGGATGTTGCTCATGAAAAAGCCACCTTGGAACACAGGGCTCGTTTGTCCTCCAGTTACACTGTGTTACTTCAAACAACATGCACTTAAGGTTCAGCATTATAATCAACCCATTACACTCAAAACCTGTTGGTCTCGAATGCCAGCACCATCCAAAGCTCTTCAAACAAGCCACGACGCTGGGACTGAAGTACCAGGAGAGGGGCTGAGTTAGAGGTGAAGCAAGGAGCCAGTCCCTGTCACTCCAAAACCAGGGGCACAGTCAGGACAAAGCACAGCGGAGCCTGAACTAAGCCACCGGAACCTGAGCCAGAGGGGAGAGAGAGAGACTTGCACTGGGACAGCAGCTACAGGGGGCAAGTGGCTAAAATTAGAGCCAGAAACCTTGGTGCCTCCTGAGCTCCACCAGACAGCTCCCTCTTCCTCACTCCTACTGCCATCTCTGCTGGCTGCTCCAAAGCTCCATCTCTGTGTCAGCCTCCCCACTGGCATCAGGGGAGTCTCTGCCTGGGCCTCTCCCCCTTCTCTGGTGAATGCACTGAGGATTTACAGGTGGAGCTGGCAGTCGGTTAGAGCAGAGGTGGCACAGAGAGCATGGCAGAGCTGACAGATGGTTCTGAGAGAGATTAGCTCAGCACCAAGGCACTGGAAGAACCATCTGAAGAAACAATTCACTCTAACAATGAAATTGCTTTTATCAGAATGAAAGTGTTAAGCCAAAGAAATAAATTATTGCTACAATAGACATATTTAGAACATAAAGGAAGGACGTTAACTCTTGAGCTTCAGGTCAATATAACCCTGAAACAGAAAGTTATACTACTTTTTTTAAATACCTCAATTTCTCTTCGTGCCCTTCCAAAAACTTTATAACATGTGCAGCTTACACAACAAATAGTAACAGAGTCATTTGTAATAAAAATCTGTACAACTCATAGCTTTAAAAATAATACATTTTTTTTTCTCCAAACTGCTATGCTACTTATTACTTATAAATATAGGGCTAATGAGTTTTAAATGCCCAAGGTCCCATCCAACACCAAAGCTATTACATTTAGTTGACAGAAGCCTTCCTGGGACTTCCCCCCAGGCAGAGGCCAGGTTTTAGGCTGTTTGAAAGAGTCTGATTATGGGCAAAAAATATCTTCATGGATGAAGACTGTCTCCTTCTGCTGGTCAGAGGCCTGGGGTCTTCAGTGAGTTTGAAATGGCAATCAAACCTGGAACACAGCACCGTGCAATGGGTTAGACCAGCTGCACTCCCATGATGTGGCAGGATCCCACAGGGCCCTCTGTCCTGGCCAGCAGTGACTTTACAAAACACTTGAAATCCAGTTTGTCAGAGGTAAATTTTGGCAGGGAAAGAATGTTTTAGTGGAAGAGCCTTGCAGGAGAAGCACAGCTCTTCCCCCATGTGGAGATCCGCCTCTGTGCCTCAGGACTTGCCCAACGGCTATGTGCTGCTGTCCCTGCTGCTCCTGTGGCCACTTCAAAAGTCTCGTCTGTGACCCTCCAGAAGGGGCTCTGGATCTTAAATCTGAACCTTGGCTGGTTCTGTACAGCTGGTTCTGAATTCCTGCACCTGCAGGTCACAAGTCATGGGCCTGCGCGGTGTCACACCCCACAGTGCCAAACCTATGAGCCATTCACCACCCTGGGCCTTGACCATTCAAGCCCTAATCCTGCCTCTCTCATGCTTGTACCACTCTGCTCCCTGTGAAAAAGGAGGCTCAGCTCTAAGGACAGAGAGGAAAAGGCTGAGCCAGGAGCAGGCTGGTTTGAGCGGGCCCTGACACGACATACCAAGGGCTGCCACCCACGAGCACGAGCCCTGCTTGGCTGCAAGTCCCGTCAGGGTTCACCCTCCTTGGATCAACAGCGATTTCCTCGCAGACAAGGCATCCTCCCAAAATCACTAAGCACAGGAGCAACATCTGGCAGCTCCCTCAGGATATCCTGACCATAACCTAGCAGGTTCCTCTGCCTCTAGTGAAGTACCGTTTCCTTTGGAGGTTCAAAGGAAACTGGGATAAATTCACCTTGGGGAGAATACCATGATTCCCCAAGGCCGTTCAGAGGGACTAAGAGCAGGATTTTGGCAAACAGCCACAAGAAACAGATTAGTGGTTAGACAGGTGGGCAGCATTCAGAGGAAGGCAGCTCATCTGAACACTCAGGAGGTGGTCAAGCCTCTACTACCTGAACATGATTTTGCTTGTTTTGCTACTGCAAGGCAGAAAGCATCAGACCAGCTGTTCAGAGTGTGGCTCCATGGGAGCTGCTCTTGTGTACCCAGATGAATCAGAGCCTCAGACACCAGTCAGGAATGCATTGGGAAAACTCAGAGAGAAGCTGAGGGTGAGGTTCCCCTGACTCAGAGCTACTGACAAACCTGACCAGCACTCAGAGCTGCTGGAAAATCCCCTGCAGGGGCTACTTACAACAACTCCACTTCCTGAGGCGGGGCCGAGGGGCTCACACTATTCTTGAGGGAGTTATGGTGACCTGGCCTGCTTTCTGCAGAAGAGAGAAGCCAGCATTAGTACAGGGTTAGAGAACAACAGCATCAGGACACGATCTAGTGGGACGGGAAGCAGCTGAGAACTCTCAGGAACACACTGACATCTCAGAGCAACAAGCTCCCACTCCTCCATCTCATCACTCCCCAAAGAAGGGCCAAACCTCCCAGGAAAGGAGCTTGGCAGCATCTGCAGCAGAGCTCCAGCCATTCCAGGAGGTTATATATGTACCCCAGCCCATGGCAGCATTATAGCTCCTGTTTGTGCAGCATCCCCTCCTCGTGCAGCCTCCAGCACTGCAGGTCCTTTCCAGCTCATCTCCTCAGGGATCTTGGCCACCACAGGGCTGGCTCCTGCACCAGAGGGGCTCTCGCACACCCCAGAGCGGGGGAGTCTCTGCAAGAGGAAATGTCACTTCCCCACAGTGACCCCGAGCCCAAAAGCAGCATCTTCGGCCCCCCTGTGAGAGGCAGTGGCTTGAACTGGGGAGGCAGTTGCAGGAACAGGCAAAGTGAAGAGAGTGTTTTGGCTGCTTGCACTTACTGCAGAAATGTACTGGCTGTTTGTGAACCTGGGTCTGCCTTCCATGGCAGAGTTGTGTTGTGGGCCCATGGGCATGTAGGGGGGTGAGCCCATGTCTTCACAGAAGCTTTCTTGTGGGACGTTGGAGACACAGCCACTGTCGGAGCCGCTGGAGCCAGTGGCTGACATGCAGTGAGATGACTCTGAGCTCTCTGTTGCTGGGGAAAGAGAGGAAGGTCACTCTGATAACCATGACTTTGGGCTGCATTTAACTTTTGCCACATACACTTGATAATGTACCTGTCTGCAAAGGCACTGGCCACACAAGCCCACAGATCAGCCACACTCCTGTCTCGGCCTCTCTAAGGCCATAGACAACAAATCAACACAAGAAAGCAGAGTTATAATGATGCTGGTGATTGGTACGGGCTGGCTAATGAAGTTCACACAAGGGAAGCCAAAGGGTCACGGGGCCAGGCTGGTGAGGGCAAGGGGCAGAGTACTTCATACCAGAGGAGCAGGGACATGAGTCCCCAGCACAGCAGCACCAGCACACAGCACCAAGCCTGCCATGGGTATGGCTGCAGCTCAGCAGGTACTTTATAACCCCTGTACTTGAGTTAACTCCCCCACTGGAAGCTGAGACAGAGCTGGCATGGAAGGGCAGGGCCCTCATGCCCTGAGTCTGGGTAGGAGACAGGGACTGCTGTGACCCCAGAGAGCCTGGTCTGACGACACAGCACAGAACAAGGCGTAGGGATGATCCCAGGTGCTGCAGAGCAGCGGGGCCATACGTACTCAGTGAGGGCTGGCTGCTTGTCTCATGCTCCAGCTCATCTTCCTCGATGCAAGTGCCGATGTCAAAGGGGCGTCTGGGGGCCAGAACTCCTGGCAGCAGAGCCTGGTCCAGGTACATGTGGAGGTTGAGGGGCCCCAGCAGGGAGGAGGAGGAGGAAGGGGTGTAGGCAGTGGGGGTGCTGCCGGTAGGGAGCTGCATCTGTGTCCTCTTGAAAGGGTTGGAATGGTCAAACAGAGACACTGCGATTGAGGCTCTGGTCCTGGCACCTGCCAGAAAACATATAAAAAACCCCCTGAGAACCAGTCCTGCCTCACTCACATGGAGCTAGAGGGAAGGCACAGCTGGCACCTACCTCTGCCTTTCATGATGTAATCGATAGCACGGTCATTGATAGCTGCCTCACTGGGTTTGATATCCAGGAACGGCTTGTTACCCACACCCATGGAGACCATCTCCTGCATACGGATTTCTGAAGAGGAAGAGACCAACAGCCACATTGTGAGGATGACCCAACCCAACCCCCCCCAAAGGCGTTATTAAGCCGCAGGTTAGAGCACTCCTGGGCGGGGCTGTTTCTGAGCTGCTGAGATTAGATCTGTTCTCCCCTTGCTCCCCCTCCCCACTGTTGTGGAGTCTCCAGGAACAAGCAATCATGCCCTGCTCTGGCCAAGTAGCTCAGTGCCATGCCACCTACTAGAGTCCTGCCAAGCGGGAAGCCTGCGGGGGACAGGAGGGACTTGGCCAGCATGATTCAGTAGTGAGCTCCAGTAGTGGCCTAGATCACAGGGAGACCAGCAAATCTTTCAGGGGCACAGCCTGTGCTCGCAGGACAGGGAACCCCGAGTGTGGATCTTCTGTTTCTCTCATGGAGAATAGGTGGGTGTCTCCAGTCACACGGAGCTAGGACCAGTCGAGTTCCCTGGGGATGAGGGGCAGGGAAGCGACATGCCCGGCCAAGCCCAGCACATGCTCCTGAGGCTGCATGCTGGCACACAGCTGCTTGCTGCACAGAGCTGCCTGGTAACAGGATCCAAACCTACTCAGGACAGCATGAGCTGAACAGGGCTCCCGCACCTTTTGCGGCACAGAAGGAATTCCAGGAAGGAATCACACCTTTATTGCGGGCTGCCTGCTGCCACAGGATCTTGGCAATGTCACGGGTCCAGGCCTGCTTAGTCTCAGCTGAGCTGGCCTGGAGGATGTAGGTGTCGCTGGACTTCCGCCTTCGGAACCAGATCTCAAAGCGCAGGCCACTGTCTCCAGAGTTCTCCGTCAGACCAATGTCTGCAGTCTGTGAGGAATAGGAAAAGCAAAGCATCAACCAGACTGCATCAGGAGCAGAAGGAGTAAACTGAACCTTGTGCTATCCCCAGCTTGGCAGATCTAACAGGAAGGAGCCTTAGGGTATGGACAGGAGCAGGTATGTCCTGGACACAGCTGAGCACAGACAGCTCAGGCAATTCCTAGTGCTTCAGCCAAAATTAGCACCACTTCCCTGCCATGTACACATCGTGTTTTCCCCACACTCCCTGACACTCAGAAAATGCTGGCCCCACATCTCACAGCATGGAGACGGCCTAGGCATTAATTTGTGAAGTATTCCCTTCTGGCTTCACTGCATGGTTTGGAGGAGGCTTAGAAGTGGCGGGAGCAGCTCTTCTGCTGAAGGTGCTCCCGCTTCCCATTTCAGAGGCATGTGCCATGGGGAAACCAGCCATGGACACCTCCCACACAAGAGGGCGCTGCACGGCTGCCCTTACCTTGAAGGAGCGCTTGTAGATATACACGTCAAAGCCACCCTCGATCCTCTTGGGCTTGCTGAAGAGGATGAGGTCCTCAAAGAGGAAGACGTGTCGCTGGCACTTCCTACGGCCCAGCCAGATGGTGAACTCGTCCTGCCGCACCAGCTGCCCCTGCTCCTTCAGGTTTACCTGGACACAGAGGGCATCCTTGTAAGACTCCATCAGTATGATCCAGGCAGCCCTAGACCTGGACTTGGAGAACAGGGTCCCATATGGCTGTAGCCCAGGTGGTGAAGAAGTGGCAGCTACCTGACATCTTAAGAGGGCTCCTGAAGAAGTCAGGCTGCATGGCATTGTTAGAGACCACATCAGGCTGAAACAACTGGCTCCAAGCTTAGCGGAGAGCCGCACCTTTCTCCTAGGCATAACCCACAGATGACCCTCTTCTGTCACCCTGTGCAGATCTGTGACAAACCTCTGGGGTGACAACTGCAGGCACCAGCCAGAGCTTTCTCTTGGGGAGGAAACGAGTTCCATCCACTGCCAGGAGCACATCTGGGTCAGAAGGCCATCTCCTCAGTTCTTCCTGACCCATACTGATCCTACTCCACCCTGAGCCTTGAGGTTTCTCCTTCTCCAGTGCTGCATTTTGCATGCCTCTCCAAGTCCCACCTAGATGATTTTGCCCTACCCCTGGCATCAGCATCAGTTTGAATTCTTGCAATCTGCCTGATCCTCTTTTCACCAGCTCAAGAGATGAAAGGTCCAAAGCAGCCTGCAGGATGCCATCTGCAAGGGCTGCCAGGCTACCTCCCATCACTGGTAAGCATCTGGGAGCATGTTTATGACAAGGAGCTCACCCAGCTAAGGTAGCAGCACCCAGGCTCTCCATCCTAGGAAACCAAGGAGACCTCCAGGCCCCACTGTTCCCTTGCTCCATGCCTCAGCAGTCCTGCTTTGCTGTACTGGCAGACAGCACTGTGATCACTGGGGGAACCTGAGGGGAGGCTCACTGTACAATCCAAAGACCCCAAGTCTAGAGAAGGGGAATAAGTGTGGCTCTGCTACCCTGGGCAGAGGAAAACACTGAACGTACATCACAGTCACGGATGGCATCCATGGCCAGCAGGTCATTTCCATGCCGGAGCTGAAACTTCACCATCTCCTCAGCTGCACGGAGATAGCCCAGCTCCTGCTCTTGTGCCTCGCTGCACTCCTTGATCAGGTCCTTCAGGAGTAGGGCGTATTTGCTCATCCGCTGAATGGGTTTCAGCAGGTAGGAGGCCAGGTCCATCTTATCCCCCAGCTGCACCTGCTTGAACTGAGAAATGCAGCAGAGTGAAGGCAGCAGCTTCACCAAGGAGCACCATGGGCCTCCAGGCAAGCACCGACACCTCCCCTGACTGGGGTTGTCAGGGAAAATGAGTACTCTTGGGGAAACGAAAGGCCACAGGACCAATGCTGCTGTGTGCTGGGTTCCTTTCCCAAGCCCTTGCTGCACCTCTGCCTTGTCCCTTCCATACAGCTGTGAAAAGAGCTGTGCCAGGGAAGCAGAGGCAGCACTGAGCCTGCCTCAGGCAGGAAAGTTGGCTTTGCTTAAACAGATCAGTGACCAAACACTGAGCAATCCTGATACAGGCAATGGAACTTACCTTGAAGAAGGTATTCCCATGGCTGGCCAGCAGCGAGTCTGACTTCGGTTTGTTCTTGCTATACAGTGCATACATTCCAAACTGGTCTTTCTGCAGAAGAGATCCATCCTCGTGTGAGACCCATGCACCCAGGACACGGTGACAGCCATGACCCCGGCAGGTTACTCTAGTACTTCTGCCTCTCCCAGGCTGCACCAGAGCCTCCTCTGTTATCAGGAATAACTTTGCTTCAAGCTCATTAAGAGCCAGGGAATGTTCTTGTCTTCCTACTCCTAGAGTAGCTAGGACTTTCTGATTCATTGTCCTGCTACCCCTAGCCCCTTCCATACCCCTACAGCCACCTGGTACCGCTCACACCAGGTAGCAGCAAACATGCATGGGGCAGCTGACCTTAAGACCTCTGTCCCTGTGCTTCTGCCCAGCAGCCCTTTTCACCCAGAGTTGGTCTGTACCTCTCCGCTCACTCAAGTCATTCCCACTGACACCATAGACAGAAAACAGGTAAGGGATGTCCCTGGGAACATCCAGAGGGAAGCCCATCTGCTTCAAGGAGCAGACATTTTGTTTCCCAGGCAGTGTCTCTTGGTAGCAAAGCCCAACAGGAAAGGTGCAGAAACCAAGCTCATGTCTGGAAGAGCCCGACCCCGGGGGCAAGGTGCCGATGCCTTACATGTCGCAGGAAGCAGTGGCTGACTCTCAGTGGGTGGTTGCAGCAGCTCTCAAGCTCTCGCAGGAAGTATTGGCTGTGGAAGTCATAGAGTTTCTCCAGGTTTCCAAAAATGACGCTGCGCTTCCCACGCAGGTCCTGGGGGAGGTCGAGGCGCTCCATCTCAGGGAAGTAGCTGTCGATGATGTAGCAAAGTGACCGCACATATTCCCGCTCTGTGGTTACCATCTCATCAATGATGTGCCGCAGTTTGCTGCAACAGGAAACACAGCCTTGAACAACACAGGCTGCAGCTGGGCTACAGCAGCCAGAGTGCCTGCAAAGCACTGGACTATCCCTACAGAAGCTCTCTGACACCCAGCATGGAAATGAGATGATCCCTTAGCACAGTCCTAGCTCAGATACACAACTGTCCATGATAGCTCTGACCCTGAGCACTGACAGGACTCAAGGGAACAGCATGAAGCTGTGTCAAGGGAGGTTTAGGCTGAGGCTATTAGGAAAAGGTTCTTCACCTAGAGAGAGGGTGGTTAGGCACTGGAACAGGCTCCCCAGAGAAGTGGTCATGGCACCAGGCCTGTCAGAGCTCAAGAAGCATTTGGACAAAGCTCTCAAGCACAAGAGTGTCATTCTTGGGGTAATCCAATGCAGAGTCAGAAGTTGGATCAATTGTCCTTTTGGGTCTCCCAACTCAGGATATTCTGTGATTCTAAGGCTTCAGGAAGAGTGCGCCCAAGGCTGGCTGTGATACTGACCCAAACTCAGCAGGACACGCACCCCTGGGCCCACCCAGCCCCTGCCCTGGACACAACGGGCTGCTCTGCAGATGGCTGCTCTCCTGAAACAACAGTGATAGCAGAAGTCACAGTAACTTCTGTGAGGAGTCAGCCTGATGACTGGAGACTGTGGGAAGCAATGTTAACCCTGGGAGAACAACAGCTCTAGACCTAGGTGCTGTTGGGCTTGTCCTAGTAAAAGCGAGAGAGTAAAACTGAAGTGTCCTAACATTTCATCAGTGAACAGCAGTTGCTAGCACAGCTTGCTCTCAAACATCTCAAAGGATGCCTCTTAGGTACTTGAGGTTTCCACTGTGAGGCAGTGTAGCACCAAACATAACTACTACAACGTGTCCCTGCCTCCCCTGCCTTTCAGCTTTCCCTCAAGTTAACTCCTCTGGCTGTTCAGAGAACAGAGCAGCGGGACTGCCTCAGCACCTATGGACACAGGAGGCCTGCTGCATCGCTCCCTTGAGAAGAAAAGCGGTGAGCCCGCTATCTGCTGGTGCATGTTCCCTGCCATGACCTTTTCTGGGTACCCCTACGACATCAGAGCCCCCTTCCAGAAGATTTCACTGTCCCCAGCCATTTCACTCAAGTAGTAACGGGGGTCCCCCAGCATCCAGCACTCTTTTCTCATCTCTGCAATTAATTTTTTACTTTTATTTTAATCTTTTCCAGTGAGAGCAACTGAAAGACCTGCCTGGAGACCCCTTGTCAAGAACAGCTCATATCCCTGGGCTCTCCAAAGCCTAGGCGCACATTGTAGTATGACAACAAAGTTGAGATTCTCAAGGACAGAGAAGGAAAACAGCACAAATGCCAGCTGTTGGACACCCAGAGATTTCAGCCCCAAAGCACAAATACAAACACCCTCTTACCTGTGAAGCTGTTGTCACAAGGCGCTGGAAGTGCCTCCCTACCAGTCCGGGTACAGCACTCTCAAAAGCGTGGGGGACGAGGCCCTGTGCTTCTGCTCTCCCACTGCACCTGTACCCCTGGCTTTGTTAGGTCCCTCAATATTGTTTCTGCAATCCCTCATCCTCCAATGTTCAGATACTCCCTCTCCTGTCTGGGAACTGAACTTTCCCCTCTTAGAGGAATCACATTGGGAGAGAAGAGCCACAAATCCCATTTCTCTGTCTCCCCACCAAGGAAGGTGCCAGATTATGTGGGGAAATCCCTGTGGGCTCGTTTAGCACCACATACACATATGCAGGGAAGATGGAGCTACATCTCCATCTATCTGCCCTGTAACCAGTGCTAAAGTAACCAGTACTACAGAGCTCCTCTAATCTCTGCTGGCTGCCTTTTCATCACCCTGAGAAATGGAGCACCAAATGTCACTGCCACTTACCTGCCCCAGCTCTTGGCTTCTGACCCGGAGAGGCAGCCCCTCTGTCCCTCCAGCAGGCAGTCTGCAGCCCAGTTGCTCACAGCTGGCTGCCGCAGCGCGAACGTCCTGTCCACCAGCTCAGTGCTGCTCACCTCCAGCCCCTTAATGAACACGCCGGTGTTGCCGTATCTGGCCGGCTCGTTCCTCTGGCAGCTTGACCACAGGCTCTCACCACAAGGCAGGTCAAAGCTTTGGGCCTTCCGGAGCACCTTCCTGGGAGGCAGCTTCCCAGGGACTGGAGTGGATGCAGAAGGCTGCTTCACCTCTGCGATTTCTAATATGCTCTCCAGGTTTGGCTTTTCTTCAGGCAGCGTTGGAGACTTACAGGCCCTGATGGCAAAAGAAATTCTGCTTGAGTGAGGACCAGGGCTGAGAGCAGCTTGGCAGGCAAATTCTTCCCCAGCATCGACATCGCCAGGGCAGCTCTGGGAGAGTGAGGGAGCTTTCTCCTTAGTCCACTCCAGAGAGCTGTTGGTTCTGTTGTAGCCATAGGATGCGCTGTGAGTCCTGTCCCAGTGGGACCTGGAGGTGGCCCCCTCAGAGTGCCTCCGGTGGGACAGAGTGCCAGTCTCACAGCCAGCCTGGAGCTGCTCCCCAACAGCTGGGTTGCGGTCTGACAGCAGAGACTTCCTTGTTCTCAAGGCTGCTTCGAGTTTCTTTTCAAAAACCAGCTTGGTCTCCTGGCATTTAGACCATGCAAATTTCCACTGCTTGAGCCCCTTGTCACTCTTCAGCTCACAGGCCAGCTCCTTCATTTCCTGGAATCGGGCAGTGCTGATGTCCGGGTGCTGCCCCTTGTAACTCTCCAGGCACTTGATCACATCTGCGCAGTGCTCGGCGGAGCTGCAGTCCTCCATGCTGATACAGGCAAGGTGTCGCATCCCTTCCAAGGCCCACTCGTATGCCTGCAGAGCGAGAACAAAAAGCAAGAGCCAGTCAGAGGGACTAAGTGAAGAATAACCCTAATTCGGTGCCTGAAGACAAGAGAAAGGATCAGTGTCTTGCCACCACGGTTCCTTGAGTGTAGAGAGTGGGGGGGGCTGCTATTGTCAATGGGGCTTAACAATTCAGCAAAACAAACAGCCCCTTATGCAAAGGGCTTCAGCTGTGCTGGCTGCTCCGCCACAGCCCCACCTCCCTGCCAGGTCCCTATGAGCTGGCACCCACACTGTTGGGCACGTTTGTCCTCTTTGGGCAGGGGGGCCCAGGGAAAGCTGCTGCTAAGACCGTAGGAATTCACACCTCAGCGTGGCCCTGCTCAGTATGAAACCTGGAACTATCCCTCCTCCTTTGCCCAGCCACTTTCACCACTGCCATGCAGGACCAAGGTCAAGGGGGAACCAGTAAGCTGCAAGGCAATGAGACCGCTGCTCTCTACACTGTTTTCCTGGAGCTGACAGGACACAGAAGCCTGGACCTTCACCACAGCCAGGCTCTCTGGATCACCCCAAATGCTCTGATCCACCCTTGCAGCAAGAAGGAATCTGAGACCTTGCAGCCTGTCCATTTCCTGTGCCTGCTGGCAGCTTGTGTGGTGTGCTGTTGTCTGCCTGCCTGGCTCTGCTTGCCACTGCACTACATGCTTGTGCTGGTTAGTCAAATACTGAGCTCAGCAGTTTATTTCTAATACTCCAGGAATGCTGGAAGCAGCTTCACGGGGCTTAACTCTAGCAGTGGTGCATATGCTGGCCTTGCTAAAACAGTTCTACCGCATCAGTCAACCAAGAGAAGTGGGACAAAATGTGGTCCAATGACACAAATACAAGGGAAGAGTGAGTGCCTTATCATCATGGAAGAAATGGGGCTCAGCACCAAGACCTGTCTGTCATTGCCCAAAAGCAGAAGAAAGGTAAACATCTGACTTAGGCACATAAGCCATCATTTTCTCTATAAAGTGGAAATGATAAGATTTAATGACAGAGTAAGTAAGATGTGACCAGCTGCCATAGGCCTGGCCAGGGAACTTTACTGCTCATCAGTGAACACACAGGGTTATTTGATGAAATCAGATGCAAAAGTGAGGAAAACACTCAGGACAGGGCTGCCTGGCATCTTCCACCAACTGCCCAACATCAGCGGATGTGCAGAAGCACCACTGGCTGCCCTGAAGGGAGCCAGACCATCTCCAGCACTTGACCTGTCAGGCCCTGCAGAGAAGCAACACTCGTGCTTAGTGTCAGGAACAAAGTGACTGGCTTTTCCATTTTCTATTTCCTGAGCAGCCTCACTGCAGCAACCTTCACTCAGAGAGCTTAAAACACTTACTTTTATGCAGCTTTAGACACCAAGAAAATCCACCCAAGCTTTATGCAAGCACACATTGCATCCCCATCAGGGACACGGTGGTTGAAGAGATCAGGTGCCAAGCTCACTTCTCTGTTGGTGACAGAGACAGGCAAGGCAGAAGGTACTTTGTTTTTGCGATGTTCAGTCCCTGCATGGGGAAGGCTATGACAGCCAAGCACTGCTGTCTGTAGGAGAGCTGAATGCCAGCACGGCATGCAGCCTGAGCAGAGTCACTCTAGGGACAGATTCCACAGGAGCTCCCACAGCCATCCACATTCTCTTTTGAGCCGCAGCTGCATGGCGTGCGTGCAGCCAGCCCCATTACTCATGCGGAGCAAGGAGCGGCTTCAGAAACACCAGCAGCTGCTCAGGGAAAACGCTTCTCAGCCTCACACAACTGCAGTATGGGATAATCAAGAGCAGCAGCCCCCTTTCCTCCCATCGCCCTGCCTAGAGCAGCAACAGGCCCCTGACCTGCCTCCCTCTTGATCCAGGCTTTATGCTCTAGACTTGCCCACTGCTGGGGCCCTGGAGGGGTGTGCAAAGGCAGAGGACACGTCAGATTCTGGTGAGAATCCGCACTTATCCATGATGCAGAGGTTCTTCTATTCCCTGGAGATGGGAGCATTTCAAGGCGAGGTGAATCACCGAGTGCAGCGGAGCCCAGCAGATCTGCACAGCAGTGACAGATGGCCTATTCTGCTGTGGGGTTTTGAGCTGCCCCCTCCAGCTGTACGCAAACCATCACCAGCCCCTTCCAGCTCTGCCCAGAGCAAGGCTTGGCCATCCGTCTGGGCTAAGAAAGGGCATATATCACCTCTCCGGCTGTGGAGGTCAATGGGTGATCCTCACTGAAGGCTGCATGCTGGCTGCCTCTTGCTCAGTGGTGGGAAAAGCTGAGCTCAAAAGGCACCTGCAGCTGTCAAAGAGGGTGCTGAGAGCAATGTGCAGGAGAGAGACAGCCAGCAGGTCTGACTGGACTTTACAGTAACCAGTCAGGAAGGTAGCTGCCCTGTGAAGGCCTTATCTAAGGCTTGGGTACTCACTTCCATGCACAGATGGGAGAGAGAGAGGAAAGAGACTTCTATGATTTCTTGGAAACTCTGCAGATCTGCATGCAACTACGGTGAGGAGGCATCAGGGCTGCAAACCACACAGGGCAGCAGCCCCACTACCTCTCATCTTCATATGGTCTCTGTTCTTGGCAAGGACTCCAGGGCTGAGCAGAAATGACTCTCAATCTCAACTTCCATCGCCAGTGCCTGTCGTGGGCCAGCAACAGCTCAGCTTTGTTCCCTGCACAATGGAGCAGCCCTCCACACCCTGCAGCTTGCTTGGTAACATGCTAAGTGACCACCGAGGCTTTCTGGAGTCACATCATCCACTTCAACTGCCCCTTTTTGCACATAAATGGCAGTCCTCTCCAGGGACCAAGTCTGTCCCCATCCTCATGCAGGCAGGGATATTGCTGTCATCTGTCCCCCCCCCAGTAAGGTTGCAAACAACACTCAGCCAAGCCAGGATATGGCTCTCTGGACGAGGGGCTTTTGGGGAGCAGGCAGCCCTACAGCTTCCCTGCAGAGCTGCAAGAGCTGCTCATATAAAAGGAGGCACCCGTGTGCAGGGAAGCTGAATTCTTCTCAACCATGTCTGGAACCAGGCAGGAAGGAGCCTGTACCTCAGCTTTTGATCTTTACAGGCAAGTCGTTACTGAAACTCTCAATTACAGGATTAAAGACAAACGTGCTTCCTGCATACACAGGACTGACCTATCCTACAACAGGCATCAGCAACAGGTTGGTCCTGCCAGGCTGCCCGAGAGAGGCCTGGGCTCTCAGGGACCTGCCATGCTGTAAGGAAAAGCCAGGGACTTCACTAGATTATGGTACCACCCTCAAGCCCATCATCCTCTGTTGGTCCCTGATCATTTCACCACAGACAAGGCTTGCAGCACATCGTGGACAGGAGCTCCTGGAGTCTGCCAGGGTTGGCACCACTCAAGTACCATCTGCAAACACAGGCCCAGAGAAGTTGCTCAGCCCTGGCTCAGGGCACACTGCCAGCACTGAAAGCCTTCCAGGAGTCCTGGATCCTCACCTGAGCCATCACTCAGAAATCACACCTCTCCAACCCAAACCTATCACAAACCTATCAGATTCCTTGCATACTCAAGGTTAAGTGACCTCTAAGACACCTTCTGGGTAGCCAAAACAGGGAGCAGACACTGCATCTCAGACATATTGCCAGAAGGGGCAATTTCAGGGGGCCTGCCTTTGTCCAAACCTCTTTCATCTCTTCCTGTGGGAAGATGATGACTGTAACTATATTTTTCTTGACAAATAGGAAATTGAGTGTCTGAATAGGCAGAGGTAGGCAGATCAACTTTCTGCAGAAGAAAAATGCACCTGGGTGGGTGACTAACTCTGCTGCGAGAAGGTTTCCTTCAGAATCTCAAGTGACTGCACAGTGCAACTGAGACAGGGGTGATGAAAGTCAAGACTGATCCTGGTGGGAGCAGCAATATAGGCAGAGATGGAATCAGGCTTGTGGGTATGATGACTGAAGCACAGCAACAAGACAGACCAGGTTTCTCACTCTTCTGTGGGGATGTCCCAGGACTGCAAGCTCCCATCTCCTTTGCTCTCTTACAGTTCAGAGAGGGGGAAGCAGCACAACAGCTGGGAACACTGCCAAGGACAGCAAAAAAGAAACCAACATAATCAAGCCCTGATCCAGCTTGATGCAGCTCCTGCATCCAGGCTGTGCTCCACTCTGCTGTTTCTCAGTGAGACACAACTGACTGTAGGTGTCTGTGGCAAGAAACAACTGCACAGCCCCCCATTTAACCAGACCCCCTCTCACTACCGCTGTGCTCATTTTAAGTGCCCTTAACTTCAGCTGTGAGCTTTAAGAGCAGAATGAGGTTAGCTTGCAGCAAAGGAGACAAAACTGGTGCAGCCAGAAGAGTTAAAAGCATCATAGGTACCGTTGTGAACTAAACAGAGCACTTCCCAACACCTATGCAGGGTGTCATACAGGCACTGAGCCCTGCAGCTGCCCTGCTCTGCCGGCCACCCACAGACTTGGAACTGAACCCTGCAGAGCTCAGACACTGTTTGCAGCACTCCCTGCACATGAGTAAAGAGTGACAGGGACTCACCAGAGCACCATTCCAAAGTTAAATGCAGCCCTCTTGCAAGAAAATGCTACTGTCATTACAGATGCTCATTTAGGCTTATTCCCTCTGAAGTCCGACATGGCTTTAGGTTGCTTTGAGAAGTGACTCCTGCTCACAACACTGGTATGTTCCTTGTCAGAAGCTGCTGCATGCACACAGCAGGGACCGATGGCTGGAGACTACCTTATATGCTGACAGTTCAGAAGGACTGCGATTAAAAAGCCATTTTACATCAAAATATATTGAAAGCAGAATTGCCCAGGCTAAAACCTCACTCACCACAAGAACTGTCAGCTGGCAGATGGTGACAAGCCCATTTCTCTGCTAACTCAGAGACCAAACAGCTTCAGCAAAAAGTAATCGGCTCACCACTCACTTGGATCTGCTTCAGGCTTTCCTCAGGCTCCCACCTACCAATACTAACAGCACCCATGAAGAAAGGAGCAGGGAAAGAGCAAGACTTCAGGACCTGCAGATGGTTCCCTTAGCAAGTCTACATGTTGGTTAAAAACAGACTTCATCCTACCTTCCCATCCGTCCAGAGGGAGTCCATACCCTGGCTGTGTGCAGCTCTGCTGTACATTACCATCCCCTACGGCCAGACTGAGGCAGGGTCACTGCTTCAGTGCATCATCTCAGCTCTGGTTATTCACAAGCAAATGCTGCTAGCCTAAATACCAGATTGGGGGGCCCTGGTAACCAGAGACAAGGCAGAGGGGGAAGGGGCCGCACTTCACATGAGAGCTACTAAAGTGTACAGAGAACACCCTGACTGGGCACAAGCCAGACACCCTTTCACACTGCAAAAAACAGGGAGAGAAAACATCCCAACTGACTCCAAATTCAAACAAAATGCAAAGTAAACCACTACCCAACATATAAGAGCTATGGAGGAAACACTGAGCCCTCCTAGACATTGTGATGCTTTTTCCACATCTCTAAGAGCCAAAGCCCCTGCTTGCTTCTACCAAGATCTGTGGCTCCATGACCAGGCAGCTCCACTTGGACACAAGAAACCATGTAATTTCAGAGCACAAGCATTTCAGCAAAGCCATCAAGTTAGAAGTAATCTCTTCTCTATGCAGAGGTTTGCTGTTACTCTCTTGCCCCTCTGTAGCACTCAACTTTTCCAAACTGCATCTGCAGTCCTGCCTGTGATTCATTAGCAGCACAAACCAAACTAATCAAAACTGTGTCCTACATGAGATGTAGCTGGTAAAAGCTCAGCTTTAAAGACTAAGAAAAGGACTCATGCTCTTGAAATGAAGAGCTAAACCATTTCTGAGTTGCTGTGTAGCTCACAGAGCCTCCCCTCCTCCAAGGGAGAACAGACCACTGAAATCATCAGTTTGCCTAGAACTAGCTGCTAAGACAAATAAACTTTAAATCCTGTATTTGCATTTCTGCCAGTTACCAAGTGCCAGCTGCTGTACAAACACTGTGGCAGGGCAAAGGATGAGAGACCAGCACAAACTACAAACTCCTTGGATTTAAGCATAAGAAAGGAGAACAAGCAGATACCCACAGCTGGGCAGGAAAGAAGAACAAGGGGTCAGGGAAGCAGCACCTGTTAGGGTTGGTCTGGGCATGCCACAGTCCACGTACCATCAAAGGCTGCTCATTAGAGCAACGTGCTTGGACATCCTTTTGCAGCAGCACTCTTGAACAGAGCTCAAAAATCCCTTCGTTTGCCCTCTGGGCAGCCAAGTCCAGGAGAGCCTAATTACAGGAGAATATAATTGGCTAAAATAAGATTGCACACAATTTCTGCTCTCTTGACGACAGCAGGAGGACCCAAAGGGCAAATGTGGCTTGTTGTGCTGGAGCTGTCGTGCAGGACGCGTGCTTGCCCTTCTTTTCTCTAACTGCTGCCACTGCCAGGCAGCACCTAGAGGTGTCCATTAGAAACAGGGTGACTCACCTGATGAATCACAAGCAGCTACAATAACCCCTGCTTCAGAGCAACTCTGAGATTCCACAAGAGCAGCCTGTGCCAGTTTCACCATATGTCTATGTACAGACATACACGTATGTGACACTCATGTACGACACACATGTGTTTATTTACATGTGTATGTATGTATAAAATTACTCCCTAGGTAGCTGGGCAGCAAGTGGCATTTGCTTTCCTCCAAGCTCAAGTCTCTCACGACTGCAGCTTTGGGTAGATTCTGCACCAGTTATTCTCCCCCTATTTTCCTGTCTCACCATAGGGATTTTCTCAACATTTAAAAGCTCCCAAGTCCAGAGTACCAGGACCAAGTTTGCTCCCAGTAAAATCAGAAACTTCAATGTTTGCCTTTGCTGTAAACCAGCCTCTTCACATTTGAGGCACTGCCCATTTTTTCAGCAGCTTTGGGCACCCATGAGCCAAGAGCCTCATGTTACCTGCCAAGCTCAAGATCAAGCAACAGCAAGATGTGTGAGTCACCAAAGCTGGAGTTGGCAACTTGCACAACAGCAACAAATTACCCCATTCAGAGACTAATGTCTCCTCCAGAGGTTTTTTGCATGCTTTGCTTTTACATCTGTCCCTACAGTCACATCATCACGCTGTACAAACACCCCAATGTAATAGCACCCAACAGGCGAGTGTGGACAGACCGGACTGTGGTGGGTGTCTCCCCTCTGCCCTGTACTGGCTCCCTTTTAACGAGGTTCTCTGTGCTCAATGCTCCGTGCTGGGGATTGCAAAACCTCCAGCATGCCCTTGGGCCTGAATGGGGAAACATGGGTGCTTTCTCTGCAGTCTTCAATTCACATCCTTTCCCTTGTGACAAGCTGAGCCAAATTCTGCTTAACTACCACAACTTGTGTTGGGATCTCTCTGCACTGCACTGTGGGTGCCTGTGCCCTGGCAGATGTGGAGCTGAAACTGGATCCAGACACCCAGCAGATTTGCTGGGTCTCCCTTCTCCAGGGGAACCGACAACGCTGGAAACAGCTCCCTGGTTTAAGAGCACACCAAGATGTATTTGGAGGGTGCGAGGCCCTGCAGAGCAGCCAGAGGAGCCTCATCAGAGGCAGCGAGTGCTTGGGAGAACCCTGTCCATATGTCCAGGGCTTTGATATGCAGATTGAGCCATTGTGAGCTTCAGTTCCATCTGTACGCTGAGAGGAGCTTCATGACCAGATTGTTTGAACAGATCTATTTAACTCCCATGACTAAAGGGAATTCCAGTCTCTGGGAGGATCCAAGCACCCAGATGGATGCCAGCACACAAAAATTCAGAAAATCTGTCACCCTGTGCAGCTTCTATCCCAAGATCAGAGGGGGAAAAAGCACCGAAATACAACACTGCAGACATGCACAAGGCTGGGCCCAGCTGAAGGGAGATCTCTGCTGGCATCAGATCTCACACCTCAAGCACAACACATTCCCCTTGCACCTCAGCTGCGATGCGAACTGGGAAATCCCTAAACCTGATGGGAGGAAATGCTGTTTCCCTGCCATGACTGACTGGCTCTCAGTGTCATGATCTGCAGGAGATTTGAACTCACCTGACAAGGGCCCAAATCTTTCAGACAACTGTCAATTTATGCTCATGGCAGCCAAGGACACCCAGGAATTTTTACACGGAGGTGCCCTGGCAATCAAGGCTGAAGGCGCTTTCAGCATGTCAGGCACTGCCCCCTGCATACATCCAGTGGCAGAACATGCTGGCACTCCTTGGATCAGGGAAGGCACATCAGGGGCAGATACTCTACATCCCAACATATGCTACATACTGGCTGGCTCCCTCAGCCTCTTCTTCCTGCTGTGTCCTCCACTGATGGGGAGAATTTGGCCAGCACAGTAGGAGGGAGAAGGACCCCAGACGGATGAAAGCTTTGCCCTTCTGCACATGTCACAAACACATCACAGACCTCATACTGCACTGAAGCATTGCCTGAGGTGCTGGGACAGGTGCTCAGAAGTGTCTGAACCCAAAAATCTCTCACCTTCAACTGCAAATTGTGCTTGGATTTAGCACATGACAAAAACCTAATTAATTCACTGCTGCTGCTCTATAACACTGAGGGACAAATGAGTCTCACACCTATGTTGTGCAAACAGAAAGGAGCACTGAGTGCTGGTGCTAACTACTATTTAGCTTTTACCTCCTGCCACAGATCTTGCCAGGGCTACAGGCACTGCTGTGCTGCCCATTTGACCACACAGTTATTGGTAAAACATAGGAGAAAATAACTCAGGCACCAGTAGAACCAGCAGTGATTTACTGGAGAATTCGTATGACAGAACAGTTTCCAAATCACTAATTTTGCAAGATAGAAAAATCTGATCTGTAGCAGATCAGATTTAAGTGTTCAGGACTTCTTGTTTGTGCAATAGGGCTATCTCCAAGGCAAAGCAGAAACTTTCTAATGCATGAATACACTTTGATAGGAAAGTAAACACTAGACAGTTTTTAACCTTGCAAGAAGATTTCTCCAGCAAAAACCTGGCAGGAAGGAGAAGGGAGAGATTTCACACATTAACCTTGCATGAACTCTGCCAGAGGATCGATTTTCCAAACTCGAGGCTCATTCCCCCAGCTGCTGCAGCCTGTGCATGAAAAAGGACACCCCTGAAACAGGAGAACAAATCAGACTAGATGTCTGTCTAGGGGCACGACTTTACAGGCATAACTGAGGAAGGAGAAAGAGAGATGAGACAGCTGCTCAATGACAATGCTGAAGCCAGACAGCAGTGGCTTCCTCTAAAACAGCACAGTAAATATTCCTCTTCTGTGCCTTTTGGATCTCCTTTCATCATCCTGAGAACTTGCACCAGTAACCAGATGAAAACTGTTATTTGGGAATGTTGTGCAGACAATCCCCAGAAAAGCAAAGCCAATCTCTGCACAGAGCGAGAGAGAGAACAGTGCATGTTAAGTCCCAGGGACTTTATTACAAACCACAGCAAACTCTCATTTGCTTCAAGATGCTGGGGGGCAAAACCATGTTCTGACCTGTGCAGAACTGCTGGCAGCATCAATGGCACATGGACTTATGTCTCTGTTTACAGTAAGTACGCTACAGTAAGGACACATCAAATGCCTTTTTTTCCACTTTGTTGCTAAGTTCTACTCTGCACTTCTTCAAGCACATTCCCAGAGCAGGGAATCATAGCACTCTTTCAGTAAAATTACTTCTCAAACTGTGCCAAACAGCCTGCTACAGAAAAATCACACTTTTAGGTTGCAGATACCAGGATCCTTTCCAGCTTCCCAAAGATCAGCATTCACAACCCTCTTTTTTCACCAAAGGCTAAGAAAAAAGGAACATCAATAATTTATCAATTCGAAGGGACTTTTTTCCCTCAAAACTATCATCAAAATTATATCTGGTATATAATCAGAAACAACACACAGCAGAAAACAAGGTATCAGCAGGTCTCTGTTCTGAAACTTTTGGGGAGAAGTCAGAGATAACATTTGTAGAAGGCAACTTATTTAGCATACTCTGGATTTCTGCTATCAAATCTACAATCAGATCCATCTCTGGGAGCTGGGAGTGCTGTGCCAGCAGGTCTCAGTCACCTGGGGGGCAGGAACCCAGCAAACCTTGGAGCAGTCCAGGCGAGCAGCCCCCTCCTGTGCTGTCCACAACATTTGACAGAAGTCCTGGAGGCTGAGAGAGATCACCTGCCCTGCACATACATCCAGGCAGTCTGCAGCAGGCAGCCCCCACAGCAACTTCTAAATTGCAGGTAAATTATGCCCACTGAAATGATCATGCAATAACTTCCAATAAAGAGAAAGAGGGACAGGCACTGCTCTACTACAGACAGCGCAACCCTGGGATTCAGAGGGACCATGCAAAGATGCCCATAGCCCATGGGGTTCTGTCTGAGTGCACAAAAGCCGCACACAAAGCACTCTGATTCATGCTGGATGCACACAGACACGCACAAGCAACCGAGTGAAAAGCCTTCTCTACATTGTTTCTAAACAGTATCAATACAGCTCAGACGTCACCGGGGCACCGCACACTTGGTACTTACAAGAGGGTTTGCTGTGTCCGTCTGCTGCCAGAGCCGGGATGGGGCGAATGTGACTCGGAGGGAAAGGTGCATGGAGATGTGCACAGAGGCGAGAGCGATGGGAAGAAGGGCCCCAGCCCCTCTTTGGGCCCCAGAGCAGCAACACTTGCTCACGGGATGGAGCGCAAAAAGGCTGGCATTCCTACAGCAGCAAGGACAATGGGGAGGGATGAGGAGGCACTGCCATAATCAAATGCAGGCCAGCTGGCCCTCCCCCAGGAAGGGCAGGCACCTCCTTCACTTGCCAAAGGCTTTGTTTTCTAAGCCACAAAGAACAAAGTGGCTGAGGAGGAGAGGAGAGAACCTACTGTGGGGGCAGCTCCACCCTCGAGCACAGGTAACCCCTTCCTGGAGATGAAAACAGAGATGGAGAGGGATCGGGCAATATTCTGCCCACTCCAAGCACAGCTCAGAAGCAGCAGCTCCTTGTGAGCAGCAGAGAAAAGACAGACAACTGAGGAACAAGAATCAGCAGAGGCTGATGGTCAGGGGTCCTTGGAGGGAAAAGATCCAAGGGTGGCAGACAGAGAATACCACTGAAGGAATGGCTTGTGGAACAGAGCCCCAAGAAATCCCACTATGGGAAACCCTACCATTTCTCAACCTGCCGTGCTCCACCAACCCTGAGCAGTGGGAACTGAAGCTGAACAGCTTCCCTCAAAAAGCAAACAGAAGGCAAGGGCCCGAGCTGCAAGAGACTCACAAGCTATGGCAGGGCAACGACCATACCTTCCCTGAGCACCAATGAGGCACCATCTTGCACAAGATCCTGACAAGCAGGAAAAAGCCCCCGGAGCTGCCTCAGGCCCTCCTATAATGATACAGGCAGTTCAGCTCTGGGCACCACATCACTACACAGCCACAGGGTATGCAGGTGCTGAGCCTGCAATGGGACGCTGCCCGTTCTGGTTGGGTCAGTGCTTTCTTCCAGAGTGACTTATGCCAGCAAGGATCAGGCACCTTCGCTCCTGACCTTCAGAAAGACTGGTTGTCATCCCAGACCTAGCAGAGACTGTGCTGTGTGCTCTGGCTCACTGGACACGCTCTCACAAGGGCCCTTTCAAACCTGCAGTCCAGGCAACCTGCACTTCACTTATGGTAAAGTCAAGAGCATGGGACAGAAGAGTGTTCTGGGAAATAATTCACCCAAAGAGAGCTCAAAGAAGGAAAAAATATGAAGGCTAATGAGATGAACAAGGAGAGGAAGACTTGCTGTGGCTGCTCCTGGTCTTGATGGTGTACCTATGGTAGTGTTATTGTGAAGCCAGGATAGAGAGGAGGAGAAAAGGATACTGGGGACTGTCCTTGCAGGAACCCCAGAACAAAACAGGCATCAGTGCTGATGGTACATCATACATACCCTTGCTTATTCAGCTTCCCAGTTTTTCCCCAAAGCACTGTACGGTGCCAGATCCCAATGCAGTCTTGGAACTGAGTAAACAAGGGACAGCGGCCAGACCAGGCTTGAAGCCACAGGGAAATGGCAGGCCCTTGAATATGCCCACATTGACTTTGTGGTACTGAAAAACAATCCTCCAGCCCACAGTCAGAGGTGGGGAAGGCAGCTTCCTTCAAGGCTCCTCCTGCCTCAGCCCAGCCATCATCCATCCCCTGTCAGGCACCAAGGGCTCCTGCCGCAAAGGAAGCGGGGACAAATGGAAACATCCAGCTTGGCACCAGTCATGGCTTTGGGGCGGGAACCCTGCCAGCCCATGTGCAAGCTCCATGTGGTCTGGCCCAGCTCAGCCTGCCTCACTGCAGGGAGCTCTGACAGGCCTTCAGGAACTGCCAAGCAGTGAAAAAACACAGTACAGCATCTTGATGGGGCATATGGGGTTATGCTGTCCTGTCCCACGGCCTGTCCAACAGCCACAGGGAAGCACCCTACAAAACACTTGCCCACCACATGCAGAAGAGCCAGCACCACAGAGCCTCCCATTCCCAGCAGGCAGCAAGGTACGTGAGGGATGAACACCATGATCCCCGTGGTGGGCGTTCCACTCCCTTGGCACGTGCTGAGATGTTTGGAGATCTCGGCTTGCCAGCTCATTACCATAGCGTACATTGCTTACGCATCTTTGGGCTTCTTCCCCAAATCCTGGGGTTTGGCACTCCGCAGGCTCTTTACGAGAAGGAAAATCAAGGACATTGCACTTATTGTAGACTCCTGCTGTTGATATCTCCTCAGATATTAGGGAAGGGAGAAGGGAGTTAGGCAGGCACTGACAACATCATTGCAGGAAGGTCAAAAGCAGCTCAGTATCAGACGAGACTGAAATCAGTTTAGACAAAATCTTCTGCTTATCCCCCACCTCCCAGACCATGCCACTAACTTTGCTTTGAGAAGGCAGAAAGCATTCTGGAGATCAAGATCAAACTCACAGGTACTGAAAGAACTTTCATGCTATGCAGCAATTTCTGCACTGATCCTACAGATGGAGGATGTATCCCCCTACACTCCTGGTTTCAGTTGGCCACTGGTTCACAAAACACACACAGTATATTTACACCACCAGAACTGTTTATAGCTCTACTGAAACCAGCGAGGTTGAAATCCTCCTCCCTCCCTGAGCCAGCTGCCTCTCCTCCACACCAAAGCAGTGTGCAAACACACTGTGCCACTATCATTTTGTTTTCACTGGGGCCATGCAGCATGAAAGGCACAACCAAGAGGGCTGCTGTTGCTGCCAAGGACTGCATCCTGCAGTTTTCATCCACCAAAAAGAAGCTGCAGTGCCCTCAAAAAATTAATGGGCCACTGCTGGGATCTATGTAGCATTTGTGCCCCTAGCAATGACCCAGGTTCTGAAAAGGCTTTGAAGCTGTGGAGGAACAGACTGCTATAGAGTCATCCCCAACTATCCTGGCAATCCAAGACCTACCACCACAATGTAATTTCCATGCCTGAAAAGAGCATAGAGCAGCCTGGAAGCTTCAGGGAGACCTTAGAACACCTTGCAGAACCTGAAAGGGCTCCAAGAGAGATGGAGAGGGACTTTGAACAAGGGCAAAGGGCTTCAAACTGACAAAGGGCAGGATTAGATTGGATATTAGGAAGAAATTCTTCCCTGTGAGGGTGGTGAGCCCCTGGCACAGGTTGTCCAAAGAAGCTGCGGTTGCCCCATCCCTGTAAGTGTTCAAGGCCAGGACAGGGGCTTGTAGCAACCTGGTCTAGTGGGTGGCATCCCTGCCTGTAGCAGGGAAGTTGGAACCAGATGATTCCTTTAAAATCCGTTCAAGCTCAAACCACTGTATGGTTCTGTGATCATGTGCTACAGTCCACATTTGTGCCCCAGAGACTTCCAGCTCCGGCTGGAAGGGTTCACATACAACCAATGTTTGGCTTGGCTGCAGAACTGTCAATATGCCAAGCAAGGCTTGGTGCTTTTGTGTGCCTCAGTTTATCAGAAGAAACATGAGAAAACCCTTCCTGGGATCCTTCCTAGGATCCTCCACGATGGCAAGGGGTGTTCAGG
Organism: Falcunculus frontatus; assembly: GCA_013398115.1. Lineage (NCBI taxonomy): Eukaryota > Metazoa > Chordata > Aves > Passeriformes > Falcunculus > Falcunculus frontatus. The sequence continues at coordinate 111,535 of VZRV01000623.1, forward strand.
TACCAGAGCAGCCCCTGAACATCTCTGTTCAGTGATGGAGCAGAGCACAGGTTCTTGCCATTCTCCCTATGGCATGGGGGGCACTTCTCTCTCCACTGGGGTGAAAAAAAAATTACATATTTCCACAGTAGGAGGGTCCCCCACCTGCACAGTAAACTGCAGAGATAAGCCAGAGGAGACCTGCAGAGCATCACCAAACAAACTCAATCCTCATTGCCCTAACAGCAGTGTTCTGGGCTGCCTTCTCCACTTCTCTGCCTTGCACAGGATGCTTTTCTATGTTTTCATGTTCAGCTGAATTTCCTCCCTCCTCCCCTGAGCACTTCTGGCTGCCAAAGCAGCTCAGAGACAGCAACAAAGTGGCACCTACATCTGGTACAGCTTAACTTTTAGTGTCTATTCTTTCTGGAATTTGAGAACTTCAATACCCAGTGTTTGTACAAGTGTGGAATAAATGGAGCACAGGCTCCCTGGCCTTCTGTTCTTGCCAAAGCTGTATTTTAAAATGCACTTAGAAAATCCTACTGCTTATTCATCTGCAACTTTAGAAATTAAAGAAAACCAAATCCAACTGCAGATCTGCTAAATGGGTGCATTTGCACTAAAACCAAACAGGTGAGAAGGTCAGGCACTCAGAGGAGTCACCACACACATCCTCTCTTCCTGCTTCCCAGATCCCTGTGATGATCCAGGGATCCCTTGTTCCCTCAGCCACACTTCCCAGCTCTCCATTCTGGTGCTCCCTTTCCTCACGCAGGCCTCCACATGGGAGGAGTTTGATTGTATTTAGGACTGAAGAGCAGGGTGCTACTCCTGATGGGTCAACAGGCTGAATTTGCCAGTGTGTAAGGATATAGCAGGAAAATGCAGGCAGCCTACCCTGGTATGGTGGCCAAGACTGGACACAAGCAGCCCATCTCTTGGCCATTGTCATCAGAGCCAGCACTGCCATAATCCTTCTGTCCACTGTGGCCATGAAAGGGGTTAAAAAGCTCCAGCTCAGAGAGCAGAAAACCTCTATGCTTAACGCATGTGGACGCTTTGTGGAAGACACACCCACCCCTTTTCCCACATACTGACTAGAAAAAAATCACTGCAGACACATGAGCATGAGGGGACTGCTGCAGGTTATAGATCCAGCTCCCTGATGGAGCAAATACTACACTTCACACCCTTCATAAACAATCTAGCACTAGACTGAGTCCAAGCAGAATTTTTGCACCCTTCTCTGTGCAGCAGATGCCTTGTTTTACCTTGTCAAAGAATTCATACAGCCTGACTGTTTCACAGACTCGGTGCCTGGTTTCATCCAGCTGGGTGCAGAACTCCTCCAGCTGATCTCCGTAGGTCTGCAGCTTTACCCGGTAAGAATGCACATCCACAAAGGAAAAGTCCTCCCATTGATTCATTTTCTTTAATGCTTCCTGTCCCCTTTTGCAATATTCCTGAAAACACAAAGGAATTGCTTATGAGGATAGAGACCTGGAATCAACAGTAAGTAATCTTCAAGGCCATTAACAGCTAGGGCTAATTAGACCAGTTTTTAAAGTTCAAATCACATGATCAGGGGTGTCTTTGTTTACAGTTGAATTCTGGAGCCTGATCTCTTATGATTGTAAAGGCCTACACAGCATGACCATGGCTCAATTACAATCAAAAAAAGGCAGCGTTACAAGCACATCAAAGAAGGAACAAAAAAACCCATCTTTCATCCCAGTAGTTATTTTCCCCAAGACTGGTAAATGCCATCTACTAAGTGTTGAGCCGGTGGCTTTGTCCGCAAAAGGAGAGCAGGGATGCTGTGTAGTGAGAAGGAATGATACACACTTTGGTGATGAACCCTCTTAGCATCACGTGTTTGGTTGAGCACATACAAGACACGTTACCAACTCAGACACTGGAGAATATATTTGTCCAATCCAACAACACTTACACTGGCAACAAGATCAAACTCCTTGAACTGCTTTTGTGCTTGAAGCAGCATCTCCAAAGAATCATCCAGGTTGACAGTTTCCTTTAGCCGTTTTCTGCCAACATTCTCAATCCAACTGCTGACCTAGGAGAAAAGGGATAAGCCCCACTTATTAGTCACCCTGTGCTACTCACCAATGTAGGCCTTTATGTGGAAAGAGCAAGGAACTGCTCTCATAATGTTGGTCATCTCATTACTGGAAAGAATGCGTGTAGACTTCTCTCCCCCATTCTGGCATTTCAGTCTGAGCCTCCTGCTAAGAGTTTTTCCACTTCAGGTTACAGAGTAATTGAAAAGCTCTGCTATTGCTCACTAGCCTTAGGCATAAACAGGGCAAGTGGCTGCCTGGGCTCTGTTTTGGGTGAGCCATGGTCTAAAGCAAGCTCTGCAACCTGCAGACTGGCCTGACACTCCTATTACTGTTACCCCCAACTGGGATCAAATCTCCTTGCTGCCAGATTTCCTACATCACTTCCCTCTTCTGACTGGCAGGACATGAACTATGTCAGTGTGGATGTACTGATGGATTCTCCCCACTCGCAATGTTTCATGGTTCTCTAGGACTCTCAGCTACTGGTTTTCTGAAGACAGCTCTCCACGAAGCTGAGCAGCAACTGCATGTTCCTCAGTGGAGCCCAGCCACCGCTGCAGTTATCAGCCCATATTCTCAAAGAGGGGTAGAGGACTGACTAACAAGAGCATCCTAAGAGCAAAGCAGTCATAGGAGGCCAGGCAGGATAACACAGCATCTCCATCATCAGTAGGTTTTAAATGCAGGCTGGTAAACTTGTCTGCAATGCTGCAGGCATAGGTGCACCTGGGGGAAGGGACAGACTAAGTGCTTCCTAACGCCCACGCATCCTGTTTTCCTATGTCATCTGAATCCATATCCCAACTCAACCCTATAGCCAAGGACAAACTCCTAGTTTTGTGGACTGTGAGAACGTTACAAGGAACAAGCCCACTGCCAAGAGGAAGAGATGGGGGTGGGTTCTCAGTACTGCAGAGGGGCACACTGCTGCTTCCTAGAACTCCCAGGCAAGCCTAAGAGCAGGAGCAGCTGCTGCCACCATTGGTGATCTACAAGCAAAGTAAGCCAGGAGCAGTGAGTGTTACTCAATTCAACAAAAAAATAAAGTTCAGCTTAAAGCAGGGACAGGTTGCAGTGCTTGCTTTTCTGTATTTTTTCATTTCTCTTTGGTATTAGGAACTTGTGTCTTTAAGAGAGTCTCTACCCGGTTCTTGCAACACACCTCTTGTCCTGAACACATCCTGCATGGCGCCCAAGCGTCGGCCTCCAAATGGGAAGTCATTAAAACTCCCAGATCCACCTTGGCCTGTGAAAACACTAGGTAGGCTATAGCCTCCTTCGTAAATCCAGTTCCCAATAGAGGAGAGGAGCCCAGAACTCCAGAAGAGCCATGGTGAAACTGATACTAATACTGATTTTTAAGGACACATAAAACTTCTCATCCTTGATGAGTTACAGCACAGGAGACCACACGACTCCATAATCTCAAGGTTGAGTTCAGGCTTAGGGATCTGCAACATGGAACATCTGGGATCTGCAACACTGAAAGGACTGATCAGCTCTTGAAGGATGCTCAGATCTGAGCTGCTTTATGACTTTTTGAGGTCCTCTATCAACACGGCTACAGGTTTCAAAAACCTGTAGCTTTCTGAAAGCCAGTGCCAGTTTGCTTCAGCTATCCCATGGCTGTCAAGAGCTTCAGTAAGCACCAAACAAAGGGAAGCTGAAAGTCCCACAGAAGTGCAGGGGGTGGAAGGTTGAACATGGCTCTCGGGGCCATTCCCTGCCTGGAGCCTGTACAGAGGGCTGCACCCAAAGGCAAACCGAGTGTGCCTGGTCCTGCACCCAGAGGGGAAGGAGTGTGCCTGGACTTATCAGATATCAGGGACCTGAGAACAGCACAGGAATCTAAACAACAGAGTACACGACAGGGATGGGCAGCCAGTGTGGGACAGGGATATTCAGCAACAGGATGTCAGCAAACCCTGCAGGAGCTACAGCCCAGAGGGGACACGCAGACTTATTATCAGCTTGTCATCACTCTGCTGCTTCTCAAAGTGAAGTATGAAGAATGCCTCATCAACAGTCTTGCTGAGAAAGCCAAAAAAGACACCCAACCTCCAAGTGTATTGCTTACCTATGAGCCATTTCACAGATATTTATGGGGTTCGAGTGATCCACACCTAGAGAGAAGCCAGGAGACTTTCACCTGGCATCAAGAGATACCAGGGGGATAAATGGCTTGATTCTCAGCCATTGAAACTCTATCTCAAGTTCTTATGCTCAGTTGTTCTTTTGAAGGATTGAGCATCACTGCACCTTCACACAACAGATCAACAGGCCCAGTACCTGCCATGGAACACACAGTCAGAGGGCAGCAGTCACTGGAACTGACAGGCAGGCCTTACCTCCTTAAAACACTCTTCCACTTTCTCGAACTCCATCACCAGCTCCAGCTCCTGGATGCGCTTGTTTGACAGCATCACCAGTCGGTGAACGCCCTCATCAACTTGATTATAAAGCACGCTGGCAGCATCAAGTGCATCTCTGCAAGGGGACACAGGTCTGGTCAAGGGTTTTGCATTAGGTCCTTCCCCCAGCACTTCATGCAAACACAACCTGGCCAACAAGAGCGCTCCAGTCATCCTCCCCGTGGGACCCTCACTGGCCATCTCCATATGGAGAACAGAAGAGAATACTGCTGCTCCCTGCACATTACCATGATTCACCACTCTGACCCCAATGCAAATAACCTGGCAGGAAGGACAAGAGCATCTCCTCCCAGCCAGGCTCCTTACAAAATTTACCATATTTCTCACATTTACAGCTTGTCATAAACACAGATTGTTGCATTAGTTGATTTTCACAAAACACAGGGTCAAGCAGTTTCAGCACCTAAAACCAGCATTTGAATTTAATTAAGTAAATAAGCCACCACTAGTAAGCAAATGTCTCCCGAGTGACAGCAACAATATTAAGTGCCTGATGCCCCACTCACTCGCAGGCTTTCCACCAGCCAAACAAAAATGCAAAGTGTACAGCAGCTCGGTGCCAGGAGAAATCAGATTTTACAGTATTGTGCTGAAGAGATTCGTAGACTGAGCTCCCTGTCTTCCACAGGCAGCTGTGCTGACCAAAGCCCAGCAGGCAACATCAGGAGGCACTCTCCCTGCCAGCCTGCCCAGCACACAGGCAAGCATGGAGGGGCTCAGGATGGAGCCCAGTGCCTTCAGATGCTGCAGCCAGGGTCTTGGTAAGATGATGAGTATTAGCAAGCTCCTTTTAGATGTGTGCAACATCTCTCCAGCACAGGCTGGGGTGAATTACAGATGGGATCCAGAAGACAGAAGAGCATTCAAGCTTATTCTTCTTGTATTTCTTTTACTTCTAGTTTTCCCCTCCTACGATTATGGGCTAAAGAGACAGCTACAAGAAAACACTACAGCCTCCTTCAGCTGTGCTCTACACCGGCACATTCAGCTGCCTGGTCATCTCCTGTACTCACCCTAAACCAATTTTCATTTCATTGTCTTACAACCTTCTGACTTATTAGAGTGTGGCTTTTTCATCATATTATTAAAATTATCTAAAGCACTTGCAAAAGAGGTAGCTAATATTGCTAATGGAATCTAATTCAAAACAATTCAGCATACATGTTTATTTCTGTCTGGGGTTACCAGCAATCTTGAACCTATGAAATGCAACTGAATACGAACACTTAGTAGCAGCCATCCTGTAGTTTTTATATAGTATTTAATTGACATGAGGTAGCACCATAGGTCTGGACAACTAGCTCTGCATAGCAGAAATCCACACTATTTTTCCATTCAGAATTCCACCCAGTGTGCAACAGCCAACTTCTCGAACCTCAGGCTCCTAGATACTTTTGTTTTTCCTCTTTGAAATGCCATTAGACTGAATGAATTTCTCCAAAGTGCAGCCAAAAATACCCGAATAATTTCTGGACTAAGATCAGTGCTACTGCAGTGCAGAGCAGACAGGTTCTCTACAGAGAATCCGCAGGCTTCAATGGAAAGATCCAAGCCGTGCCGCTGCTCCAGCGTTTCCCAAAACTGCCGTAAACAAACCGTGATGATATGAGCCTTCTGTTTTGTAATCCTTTCCTACAGACCGACCCAGATCCAACCCAGGAGACTCACAGCAGCAGTCATAATCATTGTCCAAGCTGAGCTCTGGAAAGTGTTTACAGAGCAGGTTGTGGAGGCCAGTTCCCGTCAGCAGCAGTGACACAGCTGGGACAGCTAATGAGAAACAGTTCGGACGATGGCTGCAAGTTAAATTTGGCAACACCACTAATGCTGTTCAGTTTTGTGCAGCAGAGCGTATCTGTCAGGTCCTATTTTCTGAGTAAGTCTCCAGCATACTGATGGCCAGACAGGCAGACACCCTTCAGCCTTACTCCCACAGGGCTGAATTCCCTGCTGGCACGAATGCTCTCATCCACCCAGGAAAACACATGGATATAGCAAACACTCTTCCTCCCACTGGCACAGACAATCAAGCACCTATAACTTTAGGCATTCCATGCTGCTATATGCAAACATTTGCAATTATCCCCTCATGAGGCAAAATATTTTTCCAATCCTTCCCTGAGCTTCCATGGAAATCACTTTGGTGTTGATGCTACTTCTTTGATAGCACTCATCAGCAAGCCAGATTGACCTGCTAGACCTTTCTGTAATAGGAGCCCTTATGTCCACCCAAGCCAGTGACAAATTGAGCATGCATGGCTTCAGCACTTAACATAGTATCATCAGATGGCAACCTGATGGCACAGGGACCTGAGACAAGGCTCTAGCATTGCCTGACCTAGCACAGAGTGTGATCTGATTAGGGGATGGGAGCCAGGGAGTCCCACTGTGCCCCCTTCCACACCTGACAGAGGAAACAACCCCCCCATTGTCACAAGTAGTTTTCCTCGACAGGAGTCAGTAGCAATCCAGGCTGCAAGGCCTAACAAATAGTACAGATTTCTCATAGAGCAGAGAGCACATTTCCCAAAGTCACAAAATACAGGCTTTCCTGAAGACAACGCTACACCTGTGGCGGGGGGGGGGGAGATCACCCTCAAGGTAGCGGGATAGGAAGTGATTATTAAAAAAAGCTAACAAAACCCACATTTCAAGTATTTTTTAAATCAGAAATAGGCATACCACAAAGTCACCGTGTAAAGAGGCTAATTCACTGTGCCATTGTGGAAAAGACCAGTCTCTGGGAGCACACTTGAGACCAGTGTTGGCCTTATGACCAGCAAACTCTTCCAGGGAAAGTCAGGTTCAAAATGGCAGCAATAAAATACTCCTGCTGGCCCACCCAGCAAGCCCTGAGGAACCCATTCCAGGAGAAGGGGCTTGAGTGAACTTCTTGGCACCCAACTAAAGGACTAAGAAAAATCCACCCCAAACAGCACTTCTGACCCCACACATTCCTTCCACAGAAGGAGTTATCCTGCCTCTGAAGATCTCAATGCAACCAAGCCTTTATGTGCGCTTGCAGAAGGTGAAAGGGAGCTCCAGTTTAGAAGTGAGCACTGAGCCCTTCGCCCCACTGGATGTAATCGTAAAATACATATCTCAATAAATAATGTGGCAGCTACAGATGTAAAGAATCTACACACCTGTGCACACTCAGTCATCTTCCCTCCATCTCAGCTGACGCAAACACTGAAAGTGACATCCTGTTGCTGAACACACACACACAGAAGACCTCTGCTTTACTGATCCACAGGCATCTCAAACTTTGGATGCATTTGGGAGTTTATGCTATAAGCAGGGACTAGAAAGGGAATTCAGTTCAGAAAAAGACCGGAAATCAACTCTTGTCAGTAAGTTGGGCTGTTTGGGGTTATATAAGCCAAAATCCCTTACTCTTGTCATTTAAGTGTTTCTTTTCTCTCTGAATGCTTGTAGCAGGCTATTGATACCCTTATCAGCCACAATTCAACACTCTAAGGTTGCCCCTTCTCATGGTCCTGCCAATGGTTTCCTGAGTTACTGCAAACAACACGCACAGAAAAAATGTTTCCAAACAGCTCCTCTGGGCTCAGAGCCCCCAAGCAACTTCAGGTGTGGCCTTACACCATTCCTCCTCCTCTGTGAGTTTCTCCAGCATCCCAGCACCTCAGCCCTTTGTTTCAAGGACCAGCCACGTTGTTTTCACACGTTCTGCCTCGCTTGGCAGGCATTCATTAAAACCTCAACGTCTAGTTGTTGGTCTTCTGTTGCATCTCCAAGGTAACTCCATTCATATGTTGTCAGCCCCTGACAGTTCACTTTTACCAGCCCGACAGGCTCTCTGACTAACATCCATCTTTTACTGTCTTACACAGAGGAAAATATAAGCCTTTCCATGCTGTAGTATAAAGTAGGTAGGCAAACTGAGCCAAACAAAGAAATCGCTCACAGTCCATGGGAAAGTTTGGTTTTTTGATTCACTTGGGCACTTCAGTGCTCACAGACAGGATCCACTGGGCATTAAGCCTGTTCTCCCAAACCTCTGTACATCTGTTTATCTATTTACACACACACGCCCATCTGCTGATCCAGATCTTAAAAACTTCCTAAATGATTTCCAGTACACTAGTAAATTCCATGATATCCTGCAACGGGGAGTTTTATGGGGAAAATGATACTTCACACAAATATCTATTTCTTTTTCAGCTTCAGACTCAGAAGTTTTTAATTCCTGTCCTTCAGTGCCTTCAAGGCAGCTTGGAGTAAACAAACCAAATACTGAAAATTTGGTTGAAGAAGAAAAAGTGACTTCCATCCTGCCACACAAAGGAAACACCTGGTTGTTAAGGACTTTAAAGATATTTTAATAGTGGCCTATGCAACTCTGAGCACGAAAGGCAGAGTTGTTTGAAGTCAGTGGAAAGTCTCGTCTAAGCTCAGATTTGTGTGGATGCATTGCAATTTCCCTGCACATGGGAGTGTGGTAATAAGAGTCTTTCACTACATTCTTCCATGGTCAAATCATCAAAAGCAATTTTGCAATAGTGCAGAGTCAATATAATTTATAGCAAAAAGGAGTAGCTTGATGTCAGTTTATGTTTCCCCAAATCCTGTTTTCATTGGGCAATTATCGTTTCAGTGGAAAAGGTTCCAAACGTCTCCAGTTTTCTGGAGAAGTGCCAAGCTGTTGTATAATGGGAGGGTAATTTTAAACCTATAATTTAGAAAGACCATTTCTGTCTGAATCCATTCTTCAAGAAAAGCCAGCCTTGGAGAGTTACACTTTACTTTTCAAAGCAAAATACCTGCTTTGTTTTCAAAAAATAGATGGCCACAAAGGAAGCATCCAGCAGAGTCATGAGGGCAGGTGCTGCCTGAGCCATGCCTGCCGATGCCAGCAAGATGCAAGCAGGAGAGCACAGGGAAGGGAGCAGCAGAACCATCACTGTTCTGCACTTTCCTGTCTGCCCCTTAAAGAACTGCTCTGACAAACAGCAAGAACAACAGATCTAACAAAAGGGCTGAAATCAGAGTTCATCCTCTGACCTGCCTTGGTCAATTTTAAAATGGCAAAAATTCATGGATAGAAGGAAATATTACATTTTGGTAGTGTATTTGATGGGGTTTAGGCAAGTATAGGGCAGCTACTTGTTCTGGGGAAATCAGATATCCTTAGTTGTTGTGTAATTTAGAAGAAACACAGTCAGATGTTACAACACTAGCCTCATCTAGTCCAGTTCAGCACTCCTGGTGCTGAATTTCCCTTGCAGATGTCTCTACAGGTTTTAGCAGAAAATTAATAGGATCTGGCAACTAGGAGTTTTAAAGGATGGATTAGTCCAAGGACACCACCCAGATCATGTGCGCTGATACCTTGGCTACAAATCACTTAAAACATCCTGAGCAATGCTTCAGGAAAAAATCCTTCCAGCTCTGCAGGGACAGTCCTGTGTGCCTGAGGGACGTTTTGCAGGAAGAGAAATGTCATTCTTGGTCATTACTGCATTTTGGTAGTAACCTACATAAGTGCCATATTGATAATGATCCCAAAAAAGGAGGTCAACCTCAAATGCACAGTCCTGCTCTTCGAGCTGAGAGCTTCACATGCAGCTGAGGTTAAAATTCCAACTAGCCATGGTGAAGCTAAAGCAGATACCACTAAATAAACTAATTATTCTCTGCAGCACACAAATAGTCATGGTGGTTTCAATTCCCTGATAAAAGCATCTGAGGAACTGGGTACATTTTTTAGAACCTTGAAGCGTTCTTCAAAGGCACAGAGGTCAAACATCAAATCTGGGGTTGCCTGTGGGATGCCTGTTCCCATTCAGGATGGGACCAGCAGATCTAGCTCACACCACAGACCTGGCTGAATCCCTCCTCATTAGCTTACCTGACCTGGGAGCAAACCATCCAACTAATACAATGCACTGGAGACCACAACTGCCAAGAGAATTCTCTTCTGGAGCACAGTGCATTTAAGTGTGTTTTTAGCAGAAATACGCTCAGAAATCCCTTTAAAAGCCAAGGGGATCAATGCACACAGTTAAACAAGTGTCCAAGCACAGTCCCAAGATGTGACCTTTGTTTCTTTCTCCTGCCTGGCTTGCATTCAGTTACAATAAAACTGTGTTCAGACTCTGGTTGATTTTAAATTCCAGTAAGATCCATAAAACTGACTGGAAAAAAAAAAACAGTGTAAGAAATCCCAAACCAACAAGTAGCCTGCTTACGGGGAAAGTTCCCTCTGCAGTCGAGCCTTGGATAGGATTTGGAAACACCATTCTGGGAACACTGAGTCTCAAGATGTGGTTTTCTACCAGCTGTAAACAATTTCTACCTCCAAACCTTGTCTAATGTACATTAACCTGCTTGTGTTTATACTTTATATCCTGGTCAAATGCACCAGTCTAAGAGCTGTGTTCCTGAAGCTGGGACCACCAGGCTTTCAAGATGCCCTGCTCAAATATATACACACTGTCATTTAAAGCCACATCCCTATTTCACTGATATATCCTCCTTTTACCCGCTTCCAGGGCTATGATCCATATAATAGCAGGGACTGTGCTATTAACCAGCCCAGCAAGAGAAGTATCTATCCCAACCTGGTTATATAAAAAATGGTGCTTGTGAGATAGCCTGGGCTGAGGCAGGAATGTCAGGCAGTTCAGCTAACATCCTATACTGGAAACTTTTTGCAATTTTCTCCATAATATTTTTAAACAGATAAAACACAGTGTGTCATTAATTACCTAATGCCCTGTTGGCATGACAAGTATTGCAAACAAAAACAAGCAAAACTGGAGTCTTCTGGGTAAATTCTCACTGAATCCAAGAAGATTTAGGACGTAAGACAGCAGAAAATAAAAAACAGAAAGGGAGCTGAGGGGAATCATCTCATAAAAAGCCTAAGAGGACAATGAAAACTTACCTAGACAGAACTCTGCAATCTTTTAGCTCTCTGCAAATGCCACAATTGACGCCTCACAGCACTTCATGCACTCAGAATGACAACAGCCCCAGCTCCACTCTCCTTTATGTGCGGAGGAGCGAGATTTGTTTAATGCGAGCGTAAGTGCTTTTTACCAGGCTAAAACCACCACGCAAACAGAGGGAACAGGTTAGACTGTAACCAAAATGAATACCAAGCAGCATAGTGTGTGTTTGGGTAGAAATGTTGCTCTGCGCTCCTCCCTCCACCTGACACAAACAAATAAGGCCAGGGAAGAGCACTGCCACCCATGCTCAGCCAAAGGCTTAGTGCTCGTCAGCAGCTTTTGTGTCACCAGTAACAGTGCAGAGGCGTCTCATGGCAGCCTTTGAGCCCAGAATTTAAGCACATTTTTTCATCTGGTTTCAAAGGTATACTGACTGAGTATACATCTTGTCCCAGGATGGAGGTTTTAGGATTAGGTCTACAGGAGGAACATGCAAAGGACCCTGCAATGAAAGGTGCCTCTCGCAGACCACATCAGGAGTGCACACTGTGGCAAGTGGTAGCATGAGAGGCTCCCAAAGCTCCCAGAGAGGCAGGAAGATGAGCAGGCACTAGTTCAACTGCCATCTGTGAGAGGGACACAAGCACTACCATCTCCTGAAGCATGTACAAACACACAGAGCCACAGGAGACACACACCTCTAATGCAGAAAGGGCACGGCAGAAGACAATAACGCCTCCAGGAAGGATTTCCCAGCCTAAGTTGCCTGGTTATGACCACCAGCCTATAGCAGCAGCTGTCAGTTTGATGGTGCACACAATGTACCTTACAAACCAAGAAGCCCAGCCATCTCAGTCTGCCCAAAATGGGACTTATACACCCAACTCCCATCTCCCCTCTTACCTTGCTCCCAACTTGTTCCACACTTTGGATGACCAGCTTAGTCTCTCTGAATGTACCCAAGCTTCACATGGTGCTGTGCAGTCCCTTGGCAGAGGGCCGAGAGCCTGCACATTATCCAGGTTTACTTCCACCAAAGGGAGCTCATACAGCACTTGGCAGAATGGCACATGCAGGCCTTGTAACATCCCAGGAGTAGCTACCAGCAGGAGCCTTGCTGGAAACCCACAAACATGAGCTCTGTAGCACCCCACAGCTACACCCCACTGCATCGTTAACTGGCCACAGCTTCAAGTAGACCCAGAGTCTCAGTAGTGTGTGTGGAAGCCAGAGCATGAGCTATGGAGGCTGTTGGCTGTAAGATCACCCTCTCTGTCACTGTAATTGAGTCAGGTCCAGCACCAGGAACCTGGCAGCTGCTGCTCAGGAAGTCTGCTCTGTACTGTCCATTACCTCTGCTCAGCTCAGGTCCCCACCCAAGGCTTCCAACTAGATCACCAAGCCACACTAAAAATAGCCAGCTCACAAAACCAGCTCTTGGCTCAAGCCACTCCACCCTCAAAGTACAGAGACTAACTATACTGCCTTCTGCAAACAAAGGAGAATTCACTCCTCCATCTATTTATAAGTTGCTTATTCACAGCTTGCAAGCACAGATTCTTTTCAGATGAGGAGCTTGGGGGAAGAGATGATTCTTTTTCTGGTTCCATGTTGCACAGAGCCAAGCACTCAACATGATCATTCCTTCACCATCTGAGTTTTTTCTCCTTTCAGCTCCCATCTCTAGCCTTGGGATTAGCTTGCCCATCATCATGCAGAGCATGACACAGTCCCACTCCCGTGCCACAGTGAGAACACAGGTTCGTGGTAAAGCCAGGCAGGTGCATTCTGGTTAAACTAGTATAAACCATCTATACATTAATATAAAATGGTTATACCTTCTTTACTCAACTTGTGACTCATAACACATCTGCAGGACGAAAGGCATTCACTGGGCACTTTGTCTAGGCACACATTTCCAGCTCTTGGCTATGCTGGAAGAGCAACAATAATGAGAACAACAGTGAAAAACACCTGGCTAAAGACCAGGTTAAAAGGATCCTAGCCTTGTTGCCCAGCCCCACATCACAGCCTCACTTCAGCAAGAGCTCCCACCGCTGCTGTCTGGCTTCTGGCAGCTTCTCTGACACTTCCATCATAAACTGTAAGTTTTCTGACATCCACTACAGAAGCAGCAATACTTTAGTCCACCTTTCACAGCTGGTTCAGTGAGTTGCCTGCAAGCTACAGGATAGTTGATCACTATACCAGACAGCCAGTAGCCAAAGCTACACCTTCTAACCAACTCTATGTACCTTATTAACAAGACTGTGGTTATTAAAGAATTCCTGTTTGAAAGTGCAAAAAGAAGTATTAACAGCATTGAAGTGATGGAGGTCTCTGCCATTTGGCCACACTTACCAAGAGGAATTTCAGCTACACTAACAACTCTGCATTTCAATCTCCAGAAAGACTGGGGCAGCAAAACCTCTAAGGGTTCAGCTAACAGACCTGGAGAAGCACTGAACCTTCAGCACAGTGGATGGTGTGAAGGCTAATGTGCTGGCTTTAAATCCACCAACAGCGAACAAGTGGCAATGCCACCTCCAGCAGTCCCCCTGCACCTCTAGGTGGCCAGCCCTATCATTACAGCACTTAAAGACATGCCACAGAGATACTGGCTCATCAGTGCCACACCCACACCAACTCCAGGCCAAATTCAGCCTGGTCTTGCTGGAGGTGGGAGATCTCAGAGGGACCAGCTGAGCACACCACAGCCCCTAAGCCAACTCCCTGCAATGAGCTGCCTGCAGGATGTATATTCTGGTAACTGAGCTCCTCCTTCCTAAGCTGGGAAAAGGCAGAGTTCCAGACAGACTGCTTGGAGAAGTCTGTCTTTCCTTTTGTGGATAAGCAGCTGGATGGGCAAGGCTATCTTTTACAGTGGTATTTGGTGGAGAAAGGAGTATGAAGACTCCTGGTCAACTCACAACGTGAGCAGAGTTACTGGTCAAAGGTACTGCTGTGGTACTACAGCATCTCAGGATGGGACCATCCAGGAAAGACTCCTGTAGGCTCTTAAATCATCTGTTAGATGATTTAGAGAAACAAATGGATGGAGCACAATACATCCCTCCTGCATGCCCACATCTTTGATGGGATGAGTTCAACTTCTGCAGGAAAGAAGTTGTGGCACTGTCTTAGCAAAGCCTCACAAATCCCAGGTCAGACCTGAGCAGCAATGAGATCCCCCTGCTCTGTGCCACAAAACACTCCAAAGGGCATCCCTGCTCTCCAGGAGGGCAGAGCGAGAAGAGAAGGTTCCACAACCAATCCCATGGGAAGAGTTTCATTACTAAAGAAAGACTAAAGAAAGTCCTGTTTGCTGTGTGCTCTTGGAAGAGCAGTATTTGGCAGATAACATCTGACTGCACTGAGCACATGCCTGCTTCCTTGCCTGTTTTAACTTATCATCTCCAACCTGTGGTCAGGCATTTTCAGAAGCATTCATCTGTATCTATTCTTACCAGCTCCTGGTGTTCTTTCTCCACATGAAACCACAAACCAGCAAGAAAGACATCTGTGAGAGCTAGAAAAAGGTATTGCCTGAAAAAAAAGCAAGTCAATCCCTTGCTTGGTTAATCCCAAGGTGAAGGTGTAGACAGGCTTGACATCTTTATTCTTAAAAAAAAAACAACCAACCCACAATTTTACCTTTAGTTCTCCACTTATAGTTGGCATATTTTAATTAAGTGGAGCCAAAGTCCAGAAACTGCTCTTAAAATTGTCTTCTCTATTTATATGTAATTCCTGCACATCTGGAGAGCCACCTGTTCACAAATGGCCTCAACTTATGACTAAGAAGTCCTGGCAGTCATGACTCTGTTTTATCAGACTTTTGCATCACAAGAGACAATAAAAAACTACAACAATAGGACACGTAATAGACAAAAGAGCCAAAAAGGTGGCTTAGAAGAGTAAAGCCATTTGATTTGCTTTTGTAAATAATTTATTTCAAGTATTGGGAGAAAGGGTGTGGAATTAGGCTGTTAAGCATTGATCAAGATTTTATAATTCAAAGTTCAGAGCAGCAGTACCACAAGCCCTGCTGAATGCACATGAAAAGCCAGTCCTGTTCCCTTTTCACACATCACCAGTTAGAAATCGAATACATCAACAGCCACTCCATGCTAGCTTATTTGGCCAACTGAAATATTTTGTCCCTACCCTGCTTTGATCATACCTGTTAAAGAAGCCTTTGAAAATCATAATCTTTACAGCAGAGTTCAGAACCTTTAATATACGCACATCAGATAGGAAAGAAGGAGTTAAGTGCAAAGCCATGGAGGACCCAAAACCAACAGTGCCTTATAAAGAGTTCTCTAGCCAAGTGATAGAGCTTTCTTCCCCATGTGAAGGCATCCTGGAACAAAGAAGAGTGGACTTCTTTAGTCTTCTGCCCTAAGTTAGATGAAAATTAAAATACTGGATGGATTTTAGTTTCTGCAACTACTCCACAGCCTAGAAGAGAACAACTTCCTCCTGCTATATTCATTTATGCTCCTTAAGTTGGAGAGAGCCACATATATTTGAGCCACGGCATGCAGTCTCCTTTCACACTGGCAGGCAATGAATATAACCTGAATTAAGCAGAGAACATGCTACACAGCCTCAGCATGCACTCAAGCACTATACAATCAAAGAATTCCGTGTGTATCCCCCCACCCCTGCCCTTGCTAAAGCAATCAAAGCAGTAAATTATCCTTAGGGGCTCTGTCAGATCAGGTTTCAAAGTTGATCATTTCCCTGCACAAAAACACAGGCTTAGCTTAAAACCAAAACAAAACATAAAACTCATGCACATTCTCCCCATTCTCCTAGGACTCTAAAGTTGCTGTGCTGCTTAAAATAAAATAAATAATAATAAAAAAACCTAACCAAAACAAAGCACAAAACCCTGCATTATTCTGCTTCTCATGTCACGTGAGAATGAAAAGACTATACTGTACTAATTCAATCCAAAATTGCATCAAGATTACTTCACCAGTTCAGCAAGAGAACTGTGTCTGCATAGCTTGCCAGAGCTCCTGACAGGAGTCACAGTAAGGAGGGAACAGAAACAGTTACACAGCCTGCCCCCACACTCCCCTCTCTGCACCAAAATGTCGATCATCTTCTTCCAGTGACAGGTAGCAACTTGCACTGTCATCCACTTGCTGAATTTTAAAAATGTTCTTTTCACAGTGTTTGGTTGAGATACTCCATAACTATTTTGTTATCTTCTCTTCATTCCCTCCCTTTAAACCTCCCAGCTTGTGATGGCTACAGGGAGTTCAACCAGAGCAAGGCTGTGGATGCACGGAGCTATTCCACACCACCCTGCCACCCCCCTGCGCCCTCATCTGCACCCACATGCCAGTGCTTATCTCACACTGGGCTGGAAGCTCCTGGGTGCAAAGGCTGCCTTTCTACCTTGGTGTTTGCACAGCACATAGCACAGAGGCCTTCTCATGCTGATAGGCTTCAGGTGTTTTAACAGCACAAACACAAGTTGGGCAATGCCCTAGGGATGTCAAACAGCTGCGCTCTCTCAGTCCCCGTTTCTCATACCAACCCCACAAATGGGCAGCAAATAAGTATTTGTTTGTGCAAACTGTACCAATGTGCGAGGAGATCAGAGCCTGCTGCAGCCAGCAAGCATTCCTCCCAGCTAAGGTCCTTGGAAATCCCCTTGCATAAGGAGTGCCTTAGGAAATCACACAGCGATAACAGCCCGCACCTAAACATTCATCACTGGTATCATCAATTAAGGCTTGTTTTTTAGTGGTACCCAAAATATCCAGCTCTCTCTCCACTACAGAAGATAAGTCTGATTCAGCTTGAAAAAGGAAGTTGAACAATCTAAGTGAAACCACCTGGACTAGTTTTTGGACTGGGAAAGAAGTAATCAGGGTAAGAGTAAAATTCATTACATTTTTCACCTTTGCTGTTTTCAACATAATTCCCTGCTACACAAAGCTGTTCTCTAGCCTGCACCAACGATGGGGCACCTCAGGGAGACTCCTAGTGTCTGCTTTTTGCTCAACTCCATCTCCTCTTCTCCTACTCTGGGGGCTCACCTGTAGTCTTGGGTAAGGGTGACGCAAGACTCCTCCTTCCCCAGTCTGGCCAGGAGCGCTCCACCCTCCTGCTGCACCTTGACCAAACTTGCATCTTCAAGAACGTTTTTCATCAACTGCCTTGAATTCCTCAGCAGCACAGCTGCATCCTGGAGGGATCACAAGAGTGAGATGAGCAGTTACTGCAACCTACAGGCAAAAACCAGCACCTAAACCAAAACACACCCAAACCACATCTCACCTGGGCCCATTCTAGGAAAAGGGGAGGTTGGTTCCCACAGCTGTTTCTCTGAAGCTGGACAAGTCTAAAGTGATAAACAGTGCTCCTTATGCTCCTGATACCTTCTGCACCAGGCTAAAATTGTGACCCAATTCCCTTTATTGTTGTTCCATTCATTTGCTGGGCATAAAAGAAAAACTTTCCAGCCTCACTTCCCATTCACACCTAGTTCCTACTGTTCTGAGACCCTGGATCTGCATGGCTCCAAGCCATGGGACAAGATGCACACGAAGGGTTTGTGGATATACAGATGTGTGCAGGAAGGCCACTACCATATCCTCCACCTGGAACCCTCAGTGAGCTGGCAGCAATTCCCTATCATGTCAGGGGTACAGCAGCTTCTCAAGAGGAGAACTAGAAAGTTTGTGACCACATTTTCTTGGTCTTTGTCCCTTCCCCTTCTTGCCCACTTCCAAACTTGTGTTCTGGAGGCAGCAAAGTTGGAACCACAGCACAGAACTAAGCTGTCACCTAATTTTATTCCAGGCCATTCAAGCCGACCTGATGTGGCACAGCCCAAGGCAGCTGCTCTGTACTTGGCACACCAAAGTTTGTACCAGCTACAGAGCTCTGGAGCTGCTGAGAATGCACCCCAATGCTGGAGCAAGCACCCATCAGCAACAAGCCCAGATGGAGAGATCTCCTGGATCCTGACACTGAGGAATCAGACAATCAGCTTCCAGACTCCCTGAAGCCTCTATCATTTCATCTGGATTAGCTTCTACTAGTATTGGGAATACCCTGACTACTACAGCTTGCAAATTCAAAGCTACAGCTTTCCTGCAGCTATCCAGCCTCATGCTCTCTTCTGTCTCAGATCCACCTCTGATCCGAGGTGAGGGACATGCTTACCTCAGCCTTTTCCGGTAATTTTCCAGATTCCACTTTATTAATAGCTCCCTGAAGGAAGGCACAAACACCCTGGCATCCTTGTAGCAAGTATTCCAGCTTCTACAAGAAGAAAGGACCAAGGCAGAGATTATTGTCTCACAGTCGACAGGAAAGGTCTTCTGAGCTTGCAGAAGCTTAACAGTACAAAAATCAAGAGAGGATCAAACACATTAATCCAAGGGTTCAATTATATCATTCAGTGAAACTGTATCAGCAAAGAGAGGCCCATCAGAGGCTTCAGACTAGACCAAGGCCTCTATGCAGACCTTAGAAACCTGCATACTCATGGCTTGGACAGCTCATGCTTTACAGAAAAAAAAAACCAGTCCACTTATGTCTCACATTCTTCTATTAGCATTTCTTGTAACTTTCCATGAAGATGAATCACACTGCATGAATTTCAGAGAAACAAAACATAAAACAAGTACTTGGAATTTTTCTACTTTAAATCATTTCTCTTCATGTTTAAAGTAGTGTAAATTAAAGATTAGGAAACTCGAATGCTTCCAAAATTAAGCACCTTAACCTATGGACAAACCTGGAATCCTTCCTCTCTTCAGGGTGGGTGGAAGCAGGGAAAACAAACAAACAAACAAAGCCCAAACATTTCATAAGGGTTCATGAGGCACTATTTTTTAGAAAAGTCAGTAATATAAAGCCTGAATACTGTTAGATGCCACCCTCTAGACATTGAAATCAAGAGAAGGGAGAAACAGCTATTCCAAAATAACCATGCTCAAAACAAAACAAAAAAAGCAGCTGTTGAATCTTTACTGAATTGAACTCCCTCCTCCCCGGAGTGCTGGAACAGCACCAACAGTGACAGATTAGCAAGCAGGATGCAGGTGAGATCACTGAGACAGGAAATAAATGCTGTTTGCCACATAGCTGCAGAGCTAAAGGAGCTGAGCACATGGGTCATTATCACACACAGTATAAGCAGGCATTCCATGCAGAATGATTCCCATACTAACTCTCTTTGGTTACGTTTTACATGCTACGACAAGAAGCAGCCTGATATTATGCTCTTTCCTTCAAGAATTACCCTTCTGCACACACAGAGTATCTCAGCTCTCAAGGTATTCTCCACTCTCCATAAAACTAATCCATAACCTCTTGCAAAGTTTCTCTGCTTCCTCACTGCCAAGTAAATTTCAACTTCTCAAAGTCAATCCTGGGCACCAAGATGAGGTTTCTCTACCTCTACTACATCAGCACAGGTTCATACAAGTACTTTTAGATTAAAGTTTAAAAGAAACAGTTCTAAAGTAAGTTGGAAAAAATAAGTTAACATTTGGCACATGCCAAGCCTATCTGCTGAAGCCTGCCACCAGCACCACAGTGGTGTTATCAGTGACATCTTAATCTGCTTCAAGTGCTGCACTGTACTCTGTACAGTACACTGCACTCTGGGCAGTGAGGTTGGAGCCAAAAGACCACTGGATCCTCTGGAAGCTGAGGTGACAATTCTGTCAACCACCAGGGTGAGCAAACTCAATATGAAGACAGCCAGCTTGTGTGCAGATTTACAGAGATTTAATCCTGTCTAGTCTCAGTGTGCCAAATAACTCAACAGAGCTGTTAAAGATTCAACAAGTGCATGGTCCACAGCACTAAGGCTCCCCCCACAGCACAAGTGCACGTGGAGCTGGGTATTGGTACCACAGACGCTGCCTCTGCAGGCTTCTGGCAGTCTGCACATACCCTGCTGCTTGGAAGTAGAGTTATTCCTAGAAGAAGAATTCTGAACTGATTATCAGGAACTTCCAAGTCTCACTCATGCAAGGACTGCAGATTTTACTAAGGAGAAAATAGCTTGGTATGGGGAATTTGCTCCAAAACCAAAAAGACTTAACTCTTGTTATTATGCTCAAGTTCTTCATTGTTAGTCCAATGGCAACATGACACTAACACTTTCTCCTGAGGTTAGTTTCAGATGTCTGCCCTTAATCCTCTGAGTATAACTCAAGAGCCACTGCATAGCACAACAAAACAGGATTCCATTTCAGATTTGACCATATTTTGAAGGCAAGAAAGAATTAATGCAGTTCAAGCAGATGAGTAAAAAACTAAAATTTTAGTTCCTGCAGTCATGCCAATAGGCCACAGTGTGTACCCATCTTATGACGACATTTTTTTGATTACAGAGATCCATTTGCATTCACAGCTTTACAGGAACATTGTCTTTTAATGCTTGTAGGTTCAGCTGTTGACAGGTTCCTCTTGTTCCCATCTGTTACCATGCCATTGCTTCTCTCAGACACCAAAGCACACGAAACATCCTACTCCCCCTGCGGAAGCCCAGCCAGTCCTGGTGGCAGTACGGGAAGGTCCCATCCAGCTCTAGAGGCAGCTGTGAGCTGTCTATGTGCTTATGGAGGGATTTCATGGAGGTGAGAAGTTCAAACTGAACAGGAATAGAAAGGAAAAGAAAAAAGCACAATTCTATTAGGGTGTGAGTACCGGAGGAGGAGGGGAAGGTTAACAAAAGGTAGAATCCATCATTTCTTTATCTGTCTTGCACAGAAGCACAGCATGCAGTGTGTATCCACAAAATCACTACAATATGAAGGGAAAAAAAAAAAACCAATTCAATCTTAGAGTAGCTTGTTGAACAGCTCAGTGGGCGAACCCTGAAGGAATGCAGGCCACAACACGCTGTTTCACCAGGCAGAACATCTGTGATGGGAGTCTGGCAGCAGCCAGCCTTCTCCAGAGCCAGTACCTCCTGGTGTAAGCACAGCAACTCCCTCATATGTTCCCACAGTTGTGTTGAGATTTGCATCTGTTTGGAGAATCTGGGAGGTTAAATCCAGCCCCCAGCTTCCCCATCTCACCTCCTGGAAAAAGAGCAGCCTCTGCCCTCCCCTCAACTCTCCACTCATCACAGCAGCAATTTGCTCCAAGAGTTTCTTGGATCTTGACACAGGTAACTTGCCTTCTGCAAGTCTGTAGGACCTCAGAGCATTTCTAAACTCACCAGAGCAACAAGTGCTCCTGCAGGTACATGGAAGCCAGCCCAGACACAAACTCAGGTGCAGACATTTAACTCCCACACACACAGTGTGAAGTTTCCACCTCCTCACAAAATTGTGATGATGCTTCCAATTCCTCCTGCATGCCCATGTCTTCATTAGCCTTTCCTTTGTTCCCTCCTACACTCTTTGTGTTTGTTCAATGTGTTTAACATCTTCTGTACCCGCAGGTACATGCCTGCAGCCCCCATTCTGACTACAAATTCTACCACATGGGGGCAAAAAGGAAATGGACTAATAGCATTTGTTATTCTTTAGCCTTTTGGGACACCACACCACACACACAGCAAACCTGATGCCTATCACAACATCTTCATCCACAGGAGCCAAAAGGGAAGTCCTGGCCTACTCTGAAGCCTACAGAGTTTCAGCAGGCACAGAATTTCAGTCCACTCTTATAGCTTGCAACAGTCTTGAAGAGGACTAAGGACTAAGATAAGAGAGAACTAAGATGAAGTCTGATCCTCTTGACTCACCACAGAGTGTCTTGGAGCCTACATTTCTTACACAGCTATAGAATACCAAGACAGTTCTAGTCTAGTGAAGGAGTTCAGCGATGTTGCGGTAACTTTCCCTCCTGTTAGTCTTTCCAGACATTTCGGCTACAAAGGGAACCTCAGACAAACGCCCATCTCATCTTCTTCTTGCAGAAGTCTCTCAGCCACAGGCAGCAGCAGGTATGAGTAGAGGAAACAGGAGAGATGCAAAATCCAGGAAAGCAACAAGCACCTTCAAAAGTGGAGTTCAGGATTTAGCCTAATGTGATCTCTTCCTGACCACACATTTCCTCCCTTGTTAATGGGAGAACATAAAAAGCATCCATAGCAAATTGTGCAGAGCTCCTCCGTACAGTTATTCATGTTCCCAACAAACCCCATGTCTTGAGTCCCCAGCAGACTGATGTAATTGTGGCACAAATGTCACTGATGGACGTGGCAATAAACAGAGCATGACAGGGATCTCTTCAGCTCACATAAACACTACAACCCAGTAAATACCACACCCATAAGAGACCACGACCACAAAACACAGAGGACACCTACAGAGATTTCATGTGAGAATAAAAATACATCAATGACAGGGAATTTGCTTCTGGAGAGTTAAATAAAGGATATCAAGAGTGGCCCAGCAAACCCCAGATAAATGGTTGCATTACCTGTCCTGCTGGTGGCTTCTCCATTCGAAAAGTCAGATCTCTTTCAACCAGAAGCAGTACTCCATGAATACAGTGAGGATCCATGTCCTACAACAGAACAGAGCATAAATCCCTTACTGATCTGCCTTGGATACTAAGGAGAATGTACCACACCAGGTTCATACACAAGATTGCAATTTATCCTTCAAAGGCATATAAAAAACCTGGAAGGCAGTCACCAGAAATTAAGGAAGGCCAGTCTACAGAGTACCAAGGTGATGTCTTTAAGGTAATTTACTTCAGATCAACTAGTCCTGTACTATTTAAGGAAGCAATGGAAAAGGTGAGGTGTTGGCTGTACTGAAAAAGCTCTGCCTTCTGCACAGGGAAGTGAGTCGGGGGAAGAAAAAACACAGAAGCAAAAAAAAAACCAAAACCAAAACCCATGTTCTGTGTCCAAGTTTTTTCCTGATAACTTTCCTGGTTACTTCACCTAACTGAAAGGAAGTGGCTTTCCCCCCTCCACCTTCTACCCAGTGCCAAAAACATTGTCTTGTCTCTACTTACTGCCAATTTACAATCAAGTACTTGCATCCTGTTTCTACTGTTAAACAGACAGAAATTCCAAATACAAGGGATGTCTGGCAGCTGTAGTTCAAACTCAGTGATCCAGGAGCCACTCTCCAGTTATAGAAGCATTCTACAGGGAAGTGAGAAATAGGCACAGAGAGCAACAGCAGGAAGAGGGAAACACGACAGAAAGATCCAGACCATGGAGACAGGGCTCACTACATATGTGATGCCAGGACCAGGAAAGCAAGGAGAAGAGCCATTTAAGCTGTTGTGCCACATGGTTAAACAAGAGCAATCCCATTTCGATGTCTCCTACATGGTCTTTGCCTCCGCAAAGATCTCACGAATTGTCAAGCAACAAATCCTTTCCGGTGCTGCTCAAGCTGCAAGGAACCTGCCACACAGCAGGCCACGACAGCAAAGGAAACCTGTTTAAATAAACAGCTCCAGCAGTGTGTAGGGTTAAATCTCTGCCAGGAGCAGCAAAGCCAGAGTACAGAGGCAAGTGGACTAATGCCTTACGTTTTAACTTCTATATTTCTCAAATCCTGTACTGCCTCGTATGTAACTCTGAAATTTCATGTGGCCTGTTAGCTACTGCTGTCTCATGCTGGTTAGACATAACATTCAGCAGAGACTGAATGACCTAACCTGACACTGGGCCCAGTTCAGCAATTAAGAAACAATGCCAACACAAGGAGCCCAAATTCTGCAAGTGAAAGCAGCAGCAGAGATTCCAGAACAGAGGAAAAAGACTTTTCTCTCATCCAGTCCTAAACCACGATCCTTTTAAACAGGCAGCAAAAAATTCCCAACTGAAACAACTTCCAAAACCATGAGAGGTTTCTAAATCATCTCAAATTTCTCCAAAGTGAATTATTCACACTTTCACTGTTATTTGAACACTGATCAAAAAGCCAAAAAGGATTTATTGCATCATTAGGTAAATACTGAAGAGAGAATGGGGAGATATTACAGCTGTATCACCAGCTCTGAATTTATCTGCTAGAAAGTACTGAAGGATGAAGACTGGACACAGCTTCAAGACTGATGATGGTACTGAACAAATTTTTTCTTACACAATCCCTCTTCTAGCCCAACAGTCACGAGATGTGCAATCTGAGTGAGGGATAAAGGTAGTGATGGTGTAACAAGAGGTTACCACAACAGCTCAAACACTCATTTGTTTGTTTGTTACTCCTGAAAATAAAAACTGAAAAATCATTCACAAATAAAGCTGTCAAGGGAAAAGTTCAAGGTTTTCCAACTCAAGAAGAAATTGTATTTCCAAAGAAATCAAGTACTTTTCACCATATTTTTTTAATTTAAATAGCTGAAGTCAGTCTCATCCAGCACTGATGGAGCAATCGAAAGACTAAAACAGTTTACCAGGAGCATCTCAGGAGACAAGCAGAGCTGAGAACAGCAGGATGCTACTTGAGGAAACTTTCCTGCAGCTTTATGCACCAATCTCTTACCACCTTTGCAAACAAAACCAACTACACAGAAGCAAAGAAACAGGAGTTCCACACATAAATTAACTCCTCACCTCCCAAAACAGGTACAGTGTGGACAGCACAGAATAGAGGGGCATCAGTAGTAGTTCAGAAAGCATCAGGGTAAATACAAATCCTTTTTTTATTACTCTTTTTAAAGAGAATTAGATACTTTCGTCAATGTTTCTCAGACTGAAGTTCCAGTTTTCTGGCTTCCTGCCCCAAATGGAAACCCATGGCCAGACTCAACAACACTGGCACAGTCTGAAGCACAGTCTGTCAGGAATGTTTGTGCAGAGGGAAGAGTCCCCAGACACCTCAGTCAGTCTCAAAGCGACCACTCTAATGGAGTAGCAGGAGTTCCCTGGTCTTTAGCATGAGACCAAGGTCCTCTGTACTTCTGCACTAAGTGAGAATGCAAATACGCCTCTTGAACAGAAAGGTTTGCACAGAATTTCTCTGCTTTCAAATGCTAAACTGACTCTTCCCAATCCAACACACAAACACAGCCAATTACAGGATTACGCCTTTGCACTGATATGGAAAATTCAAAAGAATCTCACTCTATTAAGTCTCAGGCAGAGGGAAATCCCATAGATACCTGCTCACTGAAGGCCAGTGCACACATTCCACTGTCCATGCCCTGCCTGCTCACTGAGCAAGGGATCAGCCTAGCACTTCTGAGTAGCAAAGTTCCTCTTAAGAGGACCCCCAGCACAGAGCTTACTGGTGACAACATGTAACCAAACATTACAGCTTTTATCCCTGCAAAAATCCTTGCCCCAAAGCAAGGATTATGCAGTTTCCCACAGGAACAAGCATGATCTATTCCTGCAACATGCACATACTCTGCACTTCCCTTCACCTCCACACAGAGTTGCCAGAGTTCCTCCTGCTTCCTGAGTTAGCTCTGCAGCAGCTCTTTATTCTGCCCCACTCCCTCTGCTCCAGCTGCTGTCTGGGACAGAAAGATTTCCCAGCCACCCAATATTCTAAAAAGAAGGGGGAAAAAAATTCTTGCAGAATGCAACTGACCCTAGCCTGAAGGCAGAGAGGACAAGCTCCCACCAGTTTACCCAGGTTGTTCTGGACAGAGCAACTGACAGATTCCTAGTGCTGTAGAGAAAACTAATCTGCAAGCACCCAAAGTTGTCTACTACCACTTAATTCCAATCATGCATTCATTCTGGAAAGATGGAGAAGTGGAAAAAGGATTTCCTCAGGCTGATGGATCTTGACCCAGGAACCTCTGCTCCCCAGGAGTCTCTCTAGGCTTAACGGATCCGAGCAGGAAGGGACTCTGCATTAGGGCATCCCATCTGTGCTTCCCCTCTGTGAAGCAGTGCTTCCCACTGCTGGGTTAAGAGGAAAACAGCCCTTCAGAATTGAACAAGCAATGCTGGACCTCAACATTTAACAGGTTCCAGCACATTATCATAGTAGGCTTCACAGGAACCATGTAAGTAAAATCCTGTATAAGGAGAGTGCAGGACAGCAGAGAAATGAGCTCTAGAGGCAATCTGCCAGAGATAAGACACTGGGATGTGTAAGGGATTTCAGAAAGGACCCCAAGGAAGTGATCTGCTCTGTAACCTCAGAGGTGTAACATATAGTCTGTGCTTCAGTGCAGTCACTGGCCAGGCAAACCCTGCTGCACTCTGCAACACTCAGCTTGCCTCACTGTAGTTTTCACATAGTTTTCTGTATTACTCTATCCTTGTTCCAGAGCAGAGGAGAACATTGCCATGGATCACAGAGTAAATGCTGAGTATCTCCAAATGCTCAGAGGAGCCAGGGATTACTCCTGTGCCATAACTAGGTGATGAGCTACCTGAACAGGTCTCTTTTACAGAGGCTTCAGAAGAGTCAGCGTAAGGATCAAAAAAACATAAGCAGAGTAATCAGTCTCTGTCAGCCACAGTTACCTGGAGCACACACTCAAGATACAACAATCTGTCTTGCAGCACATTAAACTGTTAAATAACTGTAATGCCACCCTGATAAGGAGGTGCTCAGAGCCAAACAGCCATAACAGCACAGCAAAAAGCTTCCCTGCTCCCTCAATTCAGAGGGGAAACTCAAGGTTAAAATGGCATTATTACCATGCTTGTATGAGAACTGAGACAGCCAGAACATGTTGCTGATTTCCAAATCAGGCCACTGAGACTGCCATGCAACTTACATGGACAGTGAAATGCTCAAAAGCTTTACCAAGCCCACTGCCATGTGGGCACAGCATGAAAGAGAATGTATTTGCTTGTTACCTCTGCAGAACTGAGCAGGGCACCAGATTACTCCTTCACCACAGAGAATGAGCATGCTGATAGAGCTCAGAGCTCCACCCAGCCCAGGAAGCAGGAGGACAGACCTCTGAGTCAGACTCAACTCTCAGATGTGGCACTGAAGCACATAAACCACAGACATCAGCTTCATTAAAACATTGCCCTGTTCCAGTTTGCAGAGTTTGAGTCCTAAGAGACCTAAGCTCTGATTTAGAAGGAACACCTGCTTAAACAAGATTAGTCATCACTATAACCCAGCATCTCCCTGGCTTTCTAACAGCAGCAGATAGTTTCGGGGGGGGGGGGGGGGGG
>VZRV01000623.1:139035-182153 GCA_013398115.1 Falcunculus frontatus
GGGGGGGGCAACACAACCCACTGGCTTCCCAAGTGACTGATATGAAAGCCTTTGACCTGAAGCAATATAGAGTTACAGCACATCCGATTCTAATCATTCAACGACAGCCACATCAACAGCTGCACGTGCTTTTCCACCTGGCATGGTAAGCACTGTCCTTCCCTTCCCATGGCAGCAGGCAGAGGCCTCTCTTCCTCCCTTCTCTGTGGCAGGCAAAAATCCCTGCACATTTCACACAGCCCCTCAGTGCAGGGGACAACACCTCCAAGAAGGGTAATTCATGACAGCATTGAGACTTGGGTATGGGCTGTTCTCAAAGCAAATTTGGAGGGGTGGGGAGGGGTGTTCTCCCCCAACTCAGACTTGATTAGGTTTTTTGCTTTGTCTGCAGTCTGGCAAGTCCAGGTCATCCTCCTAAAGCAGGGCTGGGTGCGTATCTCCACCTCCCAAAGCCAACTGAAAGCCAGGTGGCAGATGGAGACATAAGCAGCAGATGGAGATGTAACATACAACCATGACAGCAAGCCAGCCAGTGTTTCTCTGACCAAGCTTGAGGCTCACCTGCAATGTGCTGAATGCCTTGAAGAGAGCAGGAACGGGTGAACAGCGACGAGCATCCACAAGAACAGTGAGACCCAAAGCCTGACATTCTGGTCTGCAAGGTCAAATAGAAAAAGGTCACCTTTGTCACCAACGAAAATTAACAACACTATGGAAACAGAAGCTGTAGTCATGGCAGGGTGAAAAAATCAGTACATTATGGCTTTGTAATAATGGGAACTAACTAGCCACCTTCTCCTAAACAAGATATATACACAGAAACCACCAACTGACTGCTCAGTTTTTACCTTTGCCGTACGATTCTGTGACTTCCACTCAATTTCCCATTTCTCCTATTCCTAGAATATGTGTCACTGATGGCAAAGGTGCTGATGCCTACTGGATAATCCATACAGGAAAACCAATCCTTCCTAATTATGTTCAGGGACAAGTTTGGTTTCAGCCTCACTGCTGCAGAAGAGCAGCCAGTCTGGAGCAGACCCAATGACTATCTCACCCAGAATCAGATTTGAAGGGAGAAGCATAAGAAACAAAGCATAAGTTTCTCATGGGTTAAGCCTGCTCCCCTTATTAATGGTTTAAAAGCCTCAAAAAAAAAATCACTATCAGAAAGTTAGCTTTACCTCTTCTTATTTAATCATCTAAAAGTGAAACATAGTGATGAGCTGGGGAGGAAGAGTCTGTCATAGTGAAAGGAAGAATAGCTGCAGCAAACTCCAGCCTGCAGATTTCAAAAACAATTTTCAGCCAGACATCAAGGCAGACTCTTAACCCTTGCAGATCCTCCCTCCCTCTCAGCTTAGAGGCCTGGCCCTAAGAAAACATGTCACAACACTATAACAGAGCTGCTGCAGGACTGCCCTATGATAGCTCCCAAATTCCATTTTCTGAACTAATGAAGGATAGCAAGAATGGCTTGGAATCATGGCAACACACGAAAACATTTAGTACACACCCAATTCCATCACACCATGTGTGAAAGGCATATACAGAACCGGTGAAGTGCTTGCTGAACACAAGCTTGTTCACCCTAGCAGAAGATTGCCACCTGTGTGATTTCAGGACTGTCTGGAACAAGTTCCTAGGCCAAGAAAGTCAACCTCTTTCCATTCCTGCCTCAACTCCCACCCTCCTGAAAGGCAGAGTGGACAGGGTAGCAGCTGCCTGCCCTGTCAGCCCAAGAGCATCACAAACCTTGGGATGCTATGCAAGTACAGAAGAAGGCGCACAAGCTCAGTGGTATTGCAGTGGGGGTTTAACCAGGCTGTGTTCCTCGTCGTTATTATGGCCACTGCACGTCCTGATTTGTCTCTTGTACCTGTAAAAAGAGAGGGGGGGTGGAAATCACACAAGTAATTCAACAGAGCCTGGTTCCAGATGTGTATGCCTCATATTCTCCCACTAAGACCCCACCACCTTCCCGGAAATCCTCCACAGAGCTCAATATAGTGTATGTTGCAGATGGTAGGAGGCTATAAACACATTTCCAAAGTACCCAAATGCTGCCCCAGAGTGAAGCAGATGAGCTCAGCTTGTCTTTCTCTCGTGGTAGTGTTAAATTTGGACTGCTGTCCTCTACCCAAACACACATTCTTCATAAATATGGCTGAAGTTGCCTAATAATAAACCAATCTTGAGAAAAGCAGTAATCTCGTGAACTCAAGATACAGAATCTCACTTTCACATTGCTGTCAGATGAGAGAACAGAGACAGGTCTGCAGAACACGCACTGTGTAATGAGACTGGGCACATGCTGCAGGCTGAGCCCAGAACAGAACCAGTCATCTCCTCCTCGAAGCAAAGCCCTAGAGCAGGAGCCCAGAGCTCCTCCTCAGAGACTGCAGAGAGGACAGCCCAGGAGCACACTCCTGCCTGCCTACAGCTCTGACAAGGGCAGAGTCAGTGCCAGGCTTTTATTAGGTGCAGAGCTTGATCAGTGCCCAGGGAATAGATACAGCACAGTATGGGCAACCCAGCTGAGTTGTGATACACTGAAGAAGGAGAAATCCCTCTGCTTCAGTTAGCCAGGAAGGACAATGCTTCTCTGCCACCCGTTTTCCAAAAGCCCAAAGTCACAGCTCGTCACAGGAGGAAAAGGACTTAACAGTGCCAGATTTGGAATTATGTCCAGTCTCCTCTCCAGATGCGAAAGCAGGGTAAAGAGCAGGTGGGCACACCACTTTGGAAAACCAGAACTGCCTCTGAGACTCCAAATCAGGCAGTGCCCTGCAGTGAGCCTGCTCAAGCAACTGGGAAGGTGCGCGATTTGAGGAACAGGAGGGACAGCACTTCTTTTGTGTGAAAA
Organism: Falcunculus frontatus; assembly: GCA_013398115.1. Taxonomy (NCBI): domain Eukaryota; kingdom Metazoa; phylum Chordata; class Aves; order Passeriformes; genus Falcunculus; species Falcunculus frontatus. The sequence continues at coordinate 141,902 of VZRV01000623.1, forward strand.
GTAATTCACAAGAACAGGAGCCATATCCTGTCATACAAACTATATAAGAAAGGATGGAGGGGTGTATATGCGTGTCAGAAATCCCAAGCACAAGACAAAACCAGAGACTTAGAGAAAGTTGTTTCTTTCTCTCCTTAACTCTTGCTACCACAGGAGACACTGTCCTGGACTAACTCTCTCCCCTATCCCAGGGACAAGCATGTGAGTTGACAGGTAAAACAGACACAGATGGACAGCCCCAAGCATGGAAAGCTGCCCCAGTGTGATCTCAATCTGTCACTAGGACAAGACTTGACTAAGGGCCACAGACACAGATGGACACCATTTTGAAGCAGGGCTTTCTCCCTCCCGGGGACCAAAACTGTGCACAGGCTTTCTCCTGCTAACAAAAATCTATCATCAGTGTGATTCAGGAGGACTTTTATTACTCCTGAAATACCGTAGCCTGAACGCTGCATAATCAAAGAGCTGGAAAGAAATTAGAAAAAGCTTATTAACAGAATTTGTTTCATAAGCTAAGAGGACCATCACAAAATAAAATAAAATAGCAAAGCCCTCAATTACTGGAAAAATGGCTCAATAACAAGGCTCAGTAAAAGCTGTTTAACTCTGAAGCAACATCTTCTGACCATCAGGCAGGTGGGGCATCACCAGAACTTGATTTAACCTTGAACTTCCATACAGTAGTCTTCCAATTGCCTGACCAGGTCAAAAAAGCAACCACAGCCACCAGGGCTAGGTCTTCAACAGTGGCATAACCTAGATCATTCAGGAGCAGAATCCAGAACTGAAACTATCCTGGAAGTTTAGGCTAACTCAATCAGCTATCAGTTTATTAATTAGCTCTTATTCACCATTCATTACAAAAGCTATTCTTTCTAATGTAATTACTGTATCATTACCACTGACTAACATAAAGCATTTAACTGAGTGATGAGTACATTCCCTCGGGTGTGAGGACTGCCCACTGAAACCCCAAAGGGGCAGAGAGGTCAATCAAATCTGATACTGCTTTTACAGGAAACACAATTCCTTCCTTAGAGAAAAACTTCCTTGGAAGCAGTATCAAACCAAATCCTTGCTTCTTCCGGGCATTAGAAGGACACATCCCTTCATCACATATTCAAACGCTTTTGCCTCATTTAACAGTGATACATTATGATAGGAATCTAGGGAGTAACAAAGGGAGTGTTAAGTAACATGGTCAGGCTCCTGCAACAGCAGGGACCATGAGCTTCTCTGAAAGACCCTCTCTAATCCTGAAATTTTTGGGGCTGTTATATACAGCATAAAAATATATGCTGTATATAACAACCTTATCAGCAGACCAGAAGATTAAAAGTCCTCCTCTGAAATTTGCTGTAACAATTCATCTCCTAATGCAAAGTTACATGTATGAATGTACCATAACTCTGCCCTGCCCTTGGTTTTCCATTTCACCTTCTTCCAGAAACTGGAAAAGTTTTAACTCCCTTCTTCCTTCCTGGCACAAAGGTGATTGCACCTCTTTCTCAATCATCCTGTGAGATAAACAACCTTCCAGTCTCTTGCCGTAAGACACCCAGTTTGGTTACAAGAAAGGGCTGTCACCCTTCTCTGCACCACCTCCAATATTTACCATTTCCTTTTATAACACAGCCCAAATTATTTGAGAGGCATCACCAACAGAGGCAAAAATCAGTCTCTTAATCTGTCTAGTCATCTCCTCCCTTTTACACATGTGAGGTCAAAATGGGTCTTGCAGACCCAGCACCACCTGGGAGATGTCTGTGCTGCCTTTCTGCTCTCCTTCCCAACTCCTACACACAGCACAGGTCTGCCTGACCTCTTCTCTAAGGTTGGGCCCTTTGCCCAGTTTTCAACTCGTACGTGGCTCCTGAGCTGATCAAATGCAGCTCCCCCTGGAGCCCCACACTGAACAGCCCTCTCACTGGCTTGGGAAGGACAAGCCCACAGGGGCTCCTTACACAGAGCTGCCAAATGTTGTTTCTCACTATAGAGGTAGATCTCACTTCCTCTGCTTTACTTTATGTTTGGTTAAACACAAAGACATCTTGTGTGGGCCCTGTACACCAAGCAATCCTGGCTGCTCTGTCCAACAGCCTCAGCTTTGTTCACCCCTCTACCAATATTTGTCCATGTAGAAATTTTATCTGCAGCTATTTGATACTCATTGCTCTATCGGATGCAAACACTGAATAACATTTGACCTAAAACCTGATTTTGGCAGAATAATTCTGGGAAGCCCTCCCTTGATAGCTAGTTTCGTTGTCTGCTATTTAGCTACACTATCGTTCATCCTACACGTTGCTCATCCACTTCACTGGGATAGTCCATTCAACTCTCTGTATCGTGAAATAAAATGTATTCTAAAAATCTATTTTATCTAGGTAGCTACATTTAATCAACCAAACTTCTAATTACCAGGAATAAAACTGGTTTTCAAGAGACCTGTCAAAGAGCATCTTCTACATTCCTATCCTTTAATTATCTACCAAGTGAATCAAGTTCCTATTCTTCTGACCAGGTCTGATGTCAGGCCCACCAGCCCATCATTAGCTGCACCCTCACTCTTCTCTTTTTGAACTCCTGGTATGAGCCTACAGATTTGGCATTTCTGACTCATACACGCTTGGTTAACATTTTGAGACTCCTGAGAGCAAATTAACATTACTCTAATGGGAGGGAAGCTCTACTTCCCGTCCTGCCCATTCGGAAACTTCAGAGGATTCAAGAAGTGTAACTTCTGAAGAGGTTTGGGGTGAAAGAAATAGAATTGGCACCGGTCTCCAGCGCTGCAAAAGGAGGCTCATCTCCCCTGCCCTCCTACAAACCACATTTCCAAGACACATTCTGGCTCAGCTACTCACCAGGCAGGTAGGCAACTCCACTCCTGAGAAGTTCTGGGTTCACATCCTTGACTATGGTAGGTGCAAACTGACCACCCCAGGCAGTTCCAGAAGTTGGGGATGTTGGGGGAGTAACAGGTGGTGAAGTTTCCTCCAGGGCACTGATTTTACTCACTGGTTTCAACGCACCTGTGCCAGTTGCCTCTTTTCTCATCTCTGTCTCTTCTGACACCATCCCTGTAAGACAAGCAACAAACAGAAGCTCAAGCAGAGTTCCACCCAAAAAGTCCCAGGTAAGTACCAGACTGGGGAGGGACATGCCCCCAGCCCCAGCATTCTGCAGCTCCTCCAGCCCTCGTGCCAGCAGCACACATGTTCCAAAACTGGTTATAACATTAATACTACTGTACTTCTAAAAAAAGAAACCAATTTATTGTGAAGTTTGCAAAGTACAAAAGCTCGATTCAGATCAGGATTACTGTAGTCAAAGTCCTGTTTAAAGGTAACATATCAAGCAGTACATGTCTGCTCACAGCCTGGAAGTCTGGCACAGTGCAAGTCCCTGGCTGAGCTCCAGCAGCCTGAGCATGCTGAAGTGATAAACCAGCTTCTGACAGGGAGGGCTACTCCATCAGAGCAGAATTACTCCCCCAATACCACTTTCAGATCAGTTCCTGAAAATATGAAGTCAACTGGAGGCTGACAAATCAGCTGGAAATTAGCCAAAGATCTTGTTCTCCTCATCCAGACTTTTTAAATTAACATTTAATGTGAAAGTCAAAAACCCATTTAAAAGCACTGAAGAACAGGATGATTACACCAACCAGCTCCTGCTCAAGAACTGCAGAAAATGCTTCCCTTTGTCTGACACTTCAGCTCTAAAGTACAAGTTATCAGAATCAGTTAATTCTAAAATTAAGTATCTTGGCTACTACATGGAAACTAAGGCTAGTTCTACAAGTTTCAATTTTCATGTAAAATTATCTGGAAAGAAGAAAAAAAGTATCTACCCACTGTGTAAGAAGTATTATTCCCCATTTCCCAACATCCCAAGAAGCCAACAGTACATCTTCAATAACACATCTGTAGCACCCTAAGTATACAACTAGGCTATCCCAGTGTTTGCAGAAAGCTATACTAAATAAAAGGCTATACTTTACTGCAAATCCTGATACTTCAGTATCTACCAACAAAAATATTAACCTTTCTTCAGGAAAAATAAGAGTGGAATATTTATTTGCTTGCTAGGAAGTCAGACATTTTAATTGTTACTTAAAATTTACTTCAACCATCCTACCTTCCTGCTGCATCAACAATGTTGACACTTGACTCAGTTTATTTACTAACAGATTCCAATACTTCATTAAAGAGCAGGACCAGGAACAAAGCAGCCCTTGAAGTGGCTTTCAATACAAGTTTTAGCAGTGAAGGAGATTTACAGGTTGAGGCTTAGCCCAAACTGCTTTCAAAATTGCTAAAATAGGTGAGAGAAGTGCCCTGAGCAGCATGGCTCACTGCACCAAATTATCCAATACTGGGGGAAACTAGGAGGAGCTCCAAGGCTCTGCACCATCAAGGGCAGGACAGAATAGCTGCTCATTCCCCTTTGGTAACACCCCTGGTTGAGGAGCATCCTTGGAACTCAGCTTGGCATCTGCTGCGTTTGGCCACATAAGCTGCTGTCATGGCTTCAGGGCTCTGCCCAGTTCTGGGCCACACTAGAACACTACTCTGTTCCTAGGGCTACCTCAGCCTCCACTTCCCAGTGGTGCAAGAGGTCATCCACTTTGGACAACACTGCTACATCTTCCTGAAGCAGCGTTTTAGAGAGGCACTGATCTCCCGCAGAAAGGATATCACAGAGTCACTGAAGTTGTGCCCAAAGGTTTCACATTAAGAGATGTTAGACTTTCTAGAAGAACATGGAATCACCTTATCAATGAGCTGTAAGGCCTGGCAATAAGCAGAACTATGCAGTTTGTAGTAAAGGGATCTGCATTAAATGACAAGAGCCTGCAATGAGGACCAAAAGGTGAGATTTAAAGAGGACAAGAAAGGGAACACAGCTGTGTTCCACATAGGTTACACACCAGGGCAAGAGAAATACATAAATGTACATGATAGTCCTGTCTTGGATATCTCTTAGGAATGAGGTAGCAGCTCCCAAAAGGTAGGAGAGAAGTATTTTGCTCAGCCCACCCCACACCAGCCCTGGTACTGGGGCTTTTCAGCCCTGGGGAAACCTCACTGGAGCTGTGCAGCCTCCAGACTATGCACATCTTGCCCAAACAAAACTCTTCCCTGAGCTTCTGAGGCCCAGCTCAGATCCGCCAATGCCGCTTCTCCCAAACAGGCCCAAGCACACTGTTTGTTATTTGCAATCTGGGGTGGAGGCACTCACTAAAGCGGAAATTGTAGAATGCGGAGGATTACATCTAAAAGCAAATTGAGAACAGGGACATCTGAATTTGCCGTGTTTGCAGGTTCCACCTTTCCCCGAGGTTAAGGAAGTGGTAGAGGAGGATTTGCTTGTGTGCATTTCAAAGAGACATTAGCATTTTCCCTGCAAACTGCCCCAGCACCAGTATCACCCATGCTAACATCAGGTAGTAACTGGGAGCAGGAACGGAACGCCCTAACAGGTGCTGCTGAATATGCCCCAGTGTGGCTTTTCAGCCTCTTTCTTGAATATCAAGATATTTTCCACCCACAAAATAGAGGAATTTTTTCCAGAGCTGCAAAGTTTCAAAATTCACTTTCATTTAGATGCTAGTCATTAGGGAAAAACAGCAGACGCGTTATTTGTGAATGGAACCAGTGTAAATTTTAAGCCACCAACTCAAAACAGTTAACATTTGACTTCAGACTTTATTTCCATTTATATCTAAGTCTTTCTAAGTTAGACTATATTTGTGCAGAAAATAAGCTCACTGAGAATGGAAGTAAAGAGAGAAAGTTAAGGGACAAGGAGAAACCTGCAGACACAGCAAACTCAGATGCCCCAGTTCTGAACATGTATTTTGACATAATCTACAATATCTGCTGTAACAAGCAAGCTCCTCCACCTCACACAGAGCAAATTGTGCCTCTGCCCACTGCTGCTGAGGTGTGAACTTCAGCTCTGAATTGACCCAGTAAAGCTTAAGCTTTGTTGTTATTTATAGTTTAGGCAAGATACCCCCAGTTTCCAATCATAGTAGCAAAATGACCTCAACAAGACACAGAGAATTTAACCTACAGAACTGCCTTGCTGGAAAAGTAGAGTCCATTTGTAGGACATTTGCTTTGTTTCGTAATTTTATCTCTAAATTATCTTATATCTCTGAGGGTTTAATGGGGCTAGATAAGGGGATGGCTTGTTTGGATCTCAAAGCAATCAAATGTAATTGAATGGATTAAGCTTTTTATAGTACCAGATATAGTTTTTAAGAAATACTGCCAGCATTAAAATACTTGAGCTGCCCTTTGCCTTAAAGAGTTTATTTGGTTAGTTTGGCCAATTTTCCTGGCAATTTAGGTTGCTTCTTTCGCTTTACAAACACTAAGATAATGAAGTTTGTTTTTTTTTTAACAGCAATGCCCAAGTTTAACATCAGCAGATTTGAGCCACAAATGTCACTTATTTCAGCCACATGCCCAGAATCATTTGTATTGTCTTTCATTAAAAACAAACTCCACACATACCCCAGAGGGGTCCATCATTGCTGATATCTCCAGCAGTGGCCAAGATTTATTCTCTGGAGCAGTGAGAACATCACACTTATCTCATAACGAGCTGGACCTGGCTAGTTTTAGACAGGAGAGATGAGAAGACTGAACAAGCAGCCACTGGACTCATGAGCAAAGTGTCCACCCAGCACTCAACACAGACTAGGTGTTTCAAGGCCTGGTCCTGAGCAAGCATGAACTCAAGCCAGGTTCAGCGTGGCCAGGGGAATGGATATCCACAACACAGTTACTTCCTGGCATATAGCCCCCAAGACCCACAGACAGGCAGGTGATCCTTTTTTCTCTGCTCATGGTGATAGACTCGCTGAGAGATGTGCACTGCAGAAACAGAAACTTTTGAGCTGACATCTCCATTTCACAGAAGAGAAATGCTTGTCACTTCAAAAGTATTAGAAATGCCTGGCAACCCTGGGCTTGCCTAACTATGGAATTAAATTAGTTTGATGCAAATGCTAATGAAATTTTATTTTAATCAATGGACACTAATTTAGCTCCATTAGGAGCTCGCTAAGACATCAGGTAAAATGTGACATTTGGACACTTGAGAAGCAGCTGTGGGTGCAGCCAAATGGAGTCGTGCTGCAGCTCTTGGCCACATAATTTGGGACCAGGACAAGCATTACAGTGGCAGCACGTCCCAAGACAACCAGCTCTGATCTGTTGCCCCAGAGGGTCAAACATGCTCTAGCAACGTGGGTCTGTACGCCAACCCTTTCAAGAGTCCTCACTCCAATATTTCAAGCTGGGTAATTTTCCTAGCCAGGGGTCTCAGGGAATGAGAGCTGTTGAACTGGAATGGCATGTTCCACCCACCCCTGCCGCACACCCGCTCCTCTGTGTGATCTGCATATCAAGCTGCAGCTTTCCAGACTCAGCAGAGCAGGGCAAAGCCCACACCGGGCCCATGCGGTTACACACCGCCTGCCTACAGTCTGGTGCAAAAGGCAGACACCTGGATTGCCCTCTCAATTCCCTCTGAAGTAGCACAGCTCCAGCTCAGGAACCCAAGCATCAAGAAATCTGGGTAATACCTTGAACATTCCTCTGAGTTGAAGTTAGATGCTTAATTTCTGTGCTCTCCCACCCAAGTTAAACAGCTCCTACTTGAAACATAATCAAGCTGAAGAAAGCATGCCGGAGGGGAAGGCAGGGAAGAGGGGGGGAATCCCTCAACTGCAGTTTGCTGCCTGAATCAGTTACATTTGTTGATCTTCAGGTCACATTACACAGCTAGTATTTTACTGTGGCACCCACTGCTGCTTCCCCTTGCCACAACCATCTTCCTAAAGCCAGTTTTCAACTATGAAAGACTTGTACAGTTAGACAAGTCTCTCCTCACACATTCTGCACATCATGAATGTAGCGGATGGAGGTCACCAGCAATCAGATTAACTGAAATTAAAAGCTTCTTACAATGGAACTTTGGTTTGTACCAATGTAAATTTGCAAAGAATTTTCAAGCAAAATACCACAATAAACCTACCTGTTAAGAGAAAGCTAATTTCATGCCACAAAAAATGACAATTTAAACACTTCCCAGTATTTTGTGCTGTTACCCCAAAGCCTCCCAGATGCACTTATCAAATCCTGCCTGATAAGTAGTATTTAAGCAGTACTCCTTGAGGACCTTGTTTTCAATCCATGTTACCAAACACAACCACACAAACATCCAATGGCCGTACCTTTAGGAGATGATGCCCCAGAAGCTGCCTCTGGCTGGGAGTGCAGAGTGGTAGGCTCTGTATGCCCCTCAGCAGGTGCTGAGGACAGTGGTCCAACCTCCAATTCCTCTTCAATGGATTCCAGTGTTTTTGAGGCTGTGATCTTCCACCTTTCCCCGTAAGAAAAACTTTCCTGGTTCTTCTCCTGTCCCTGCAAGTCTTGTACTGCAACACGCTCCGGGTTCAGCAGAGAGTTCTCTTCACTTTCACAGCCGTGGTTTTCCGCCAGTCTTTGTGGTTCCTCAAACCTCCCTCCAGACCTCTGCGTTTTGAACTGACTTGAGTCTTCTTCTTGTGCGTTGGGACCCAACAAGTCACTGTTATTTAATTGTTCTGCCATCTGATCCCCCTCTGCTGACAGGGCAGTTTGGGGTACTATGGCTTCTTCAGCCTTTTTATGCTCTTGCTCTTCACCATCTGACAAGGCTCCATCCGCTGGAGCTTTCACAGAACAGTGACTATGACCAGTCTGATTCTCATTTACAGTCAACATTTCTTTAGACTCTTTTGCTTCCTCTTGGCTGTCCTTCTTTCCCACCTCAAATTCATCTACATCTCCTTGATTCTGTTCTGGAGGATTCAATGGAGAACTCATATTTGCTTCGTTATCACTGCAGCAAGCACTTACATCTGCCACGTTCCCTGAAGGAGAGCCTCTCTCTGCACCTACATCTGAATTCTCAGGCAATGTAGTGACCTGCACTGGCTCAACAGTTCCACTGACACCCTGGCAAGAGACATCAGAACCTTCCTCTAGCATGCAACATGGTCCCAAAGGCCCTAGGACAGACACAGGAGAAGCATCCATCAATGTCGCCTCCTTTTGACCCTCAGTCAGTGGTTCTGTGTGTACTCCCTGCATCACCTCCTCTTTAGCAGCAGTAGCATCTAGAATCACTTCTGGGCTCTGCTCCAATGTTTCAACATCAGCATTTTCACTAGGTCCATCATTTTGTCCCTCCATGTTTCCAGGGGCACCAGGCACTTGTGCTTTGCAGCTGACACCATCTCCAGCACACACATCGCTGTAGTTGCACAGTGCGTATTGCCAATCCAGTGAGTGTTCACTGCGAGTCTCCTGCACTGAAGATGAATCTTCTGCACAGCAAGCAGGAGACTCAGACACAGGAAAGTTATCATCCATGCTTCCAGGATCAACCGGTATCAGCTGACCTTCGGAAGACAGTTCTCCATGTGCCATCATTTTGTTGCCTTCCAATGGAACAACATTTTTGAGAACTTCTGTAGAAGTGCTCAGAGTGTCCATTTGACAGTGCTCCTTCTGCATAAGTGCTGACTGAATTAAGTTCTTGGAGTAGGTGCTATCCTGTATGACAATAAACCTGTGCTTGCCTTTAGACTCATTCACTCGTGCTCTGGGCTGAGTTAGATAACTTAATGCCAGCGACTGGGTTAAAGATCCTGTTTGTGGCCCAAACCTGGGTAGTGAAACTTCTGCCAGCTCAACGTACTCCCCTTCAAGGTCACTTCTCAAGTTCTCTTGAGTCACAGGACTTGTACAGACACCATTGACCAGAGCTTCACTTAACTTTGGAGCTGTGCTGCTAATGACAGGGTTGTCTCGATTTGGACTCAGTTCCTGTAGATGCTGAGACCTCAGGTCTGGTGAGCCACACTCAGTACGGTCCGTGGGGAGGCACAAAATTGAACGTTCCTCTGTTATTTCTGGAGAGATGATACTGTTTTCAATTATTTTTGGTTTATTTATAAATTCAGGATTAACCACTTTATCCCAGGGGACACGAAATATTTTGTCATCAGTGGTTAGTAAACAATTTTCCAGTGCTATACCCATCCGCTCTCCATTGAATGTACTCAACCATTCCAGAGTAAAAATAGAGGTATATGAAACTTCCGGAATCACCACTTCTTCTACATTATGCTTATCTTTCGCCAAACATTTCAATACAATTCGTGGAGGCTTCTTCAGAGAGGGGACCACCTGCAGGTAGAAGTCACCAGGCTTCAAGATTCGCCAGTCAATGGAAGCTAGCTGGATTATAATCTTCTCTTGAACACACAGGGGCCAGCCCGCATGGCGAAACAGCAATCCGCAGTACGGAGCCTATGGAGACAAGAGAAAGTGTTTTCAGCACCAGGAAAAGATCTCAGCTCAAGCTTTTCAATAAGAGAGATCAAGAAAACAGATGAATCTAGGGTCTTGGATTATTGGCGTAGGCGAGTTTTTCACACTGAGGTCTTCTCTTTAAAAAGCAGAAACAAGAAAAGCTACCAACACAAACCACCTATGCAGGACAGGTGGGGACAAGTTACACTGGGAGGCTGCAACCTCCCAGTGAAGGGAAGAAGATATTGCAAAGACAAAACAGGAGAAAGGCAGCAGCAAATGAGGAAAGCACAGCAGAGCCACAGAGAAAGAAGGCAGCAAGTGCCATCAGCAAGCTGCAGGGAACCACACTTAACATACCAGCAATTTCCTCATTCTCAAAACATAGCAGCACTCAGGCCATACCTTAGACAAATCTCACCCAAGTAAAAGAACTGAAGTTTCATGGCTGAACTGACTTGATTCAATTATTTACAGCTTTATCACAACTTCAAAAAATAATTTCAGTGCTTTGAACTCGATTCTGTTTGGGTAAGATTTAAATTAAGGCATGATATAAGCCATCAATTCCACAATTAATTTCATCTTTTTCTGTACAACAATTTAAATTCAATTAATTCAAGTATTTTGCCATATAGCAGAGAAACCAGAGAACTGAAAGGAACTTCCAGGATCCTCACACACCTTGAAACAACAGGTACCGGCATAAAGCAATTTCTTTCTTATGTTCATCAAGCCTTACCTTCAGCCCAGCCAGATTTATAACTCTCCTTGCACCTGAAGCAAAGTTGCTCACAGGTTTGGAAACTGAATCATCCTTCAGATTCAGTAATTCTTCCTCCTCAACCCTGTAGCTTATTTTCTGGACGTGTTCCCATTGCTTAGACTTATTAACACATGTCGCATCACCCTTAGCACGTGTACCTTCATCATCTCCTCGGTGTGCCTGAAGTATCTCCTTTGTAATGCCCTTTTCTTTTTCTTAAAAACACATTTCTTTGTTCCATTTGTTCATTGTGCAAAGCATTGCAAAACACTGACTATAATGGCACCAGCACTTCCCAAATGCGCTAGAAGCATCTCTTAAAAGCTAAGATCCCACACATCTTCCAGTCACACCCCTAAGCAACCCAGTCACCTACTGGTTTTTCTTTTCAAACTGATGAACTCCAGTTCACAATAGAAGTTCTGCCTGCCACTTTGTGGAGGCACATGCTTGCCCGCTGAGTCTACCGTTACAAAAATTTAACTACGAAGTTTAGAGCTCATCTTGTGCAATGCATTTATCACTGTCCTCTTCCAGGTTATTGTTTGTGTGTCCCAGGCTGGTTTCACCACAAACATGCCACACATACTCTTGCTTTTTATGCCAAGGTCATGGATGGGAAGCACTGTGTGTTTCAATACTCCTGCCTCCAACTCTGTTTTCCCTGCAGTACAACCACCCTCCCTTTCACCAGTTTATGGCCATCTTGCAATTCTTGCATAAACCTCAATCCCTTTGACACAGTAATTAATCTTCCATATTACTCCATAATAAATCCTTTATGGCAGAGATTAAACAATGAAACTTATCTCTCTAGAGAGAGCTGGTTTATTAAAAAGGCTGGTGTGACACTACCTGCCATGGAGCAAACCACATGAAAACGTTATTCAGTTTTTCATGGGTCAGTTAATTCAGTCCTTGCTCAGTGCATGATGTTGTAGGCTCAGCTTGTTCTCTGTATTTTGTTACTAGCCCTGACTTAACAGATTCAATAAAACCCCTGTTACCAGACATTTGGCATTATATGGTAACTTCTTCCATATTCCAGGATGGAGACCTGCCAGTCCTATTTCTTCAAAATAGCCAAGTTCAGTTACAGCAGTTTTACTTCTGTTCACTTACTGCTACTGCCCTACTGATGTACCCACACGCTGTATCACTACAAAACTGAACCTTACTTTAGTTTTCGTTTACTTGAAGGATCATATTAATACTACCTTTGTATTCTAACCTCGACTCAGAGCAGACCCACCTCCCCTTTTTTCCTCTTTCTATTAAGTTAGAACCAAAAAGCTCTATAATCTACCACACAGTTGCTTGTACTTCCCTCAAAGGCACAGTTAAGCTTTGCACTCTGATGTTCTCAGGCTTTCTGATCTCCAAGACACAGATGCCTCTATCAGTAAGTTCCTTTCATCCACAGCACAACCTCTTAAACTCTGCAAACCAAGAGACCACCTCTTGCAGCAGTTTGCGCAAGCTGCTCCTGGTTCCAGGAGGCCTTAGGCTAAATGTTCTTCATGGACTTTGATGTCAAGCTCAAGACTCACACAGCACCTCAGTCAGTAAAGCTTGTGGATCCTACAAAAGTGCCCAAGCCAAGTATTTTGTACATTTTTAAACTAGAGCAATTTGCAGTTTTCCAGAAGAGACAATACCATTGCACCCTACATCACACCAACCCCTCTACTCCCATTGCAGTATCTCCTAGTAGGTATACTGACACCAAGGGTCTGTACCAAGGGTCTTTCAGGGGAAGAAGACGCAGATAAAGAAGATCAGTTTCCAAACTATTATATAAGACTGAAAAGTGAAAGACGCAATCAACAGCATCATAAACATAAAGCTGAATTCCATCAGCACACACTTGACATAGAGATTCTGTTAAAATTTGGATGCAGAGTAACCCACTGGAGGGCCATTCATACATTAAGAAATCCAAAAACACAGCCTCACTGCTTGGATGCTTACTTGTCTGCCTACTGACTCATAAGGAGAAAACTCAGCAATAAAATCACCAAAACCAAAATGCAGAACGTATTGAAGTTCCTCAAAAACCCTACAAAGCCACAGTCTAAACTGCATCAAGAGCCAGAGTAACATCCAAGCAGGAATGCAAGTCCCACAATAGCCTAAACATTACAGAGCTTTAGAACCTTAGAAGTGGAGAATCCTCATGCTGCTCCTGCTCCAAAATGCACCTTCAAAGGGAAGTTTATGTGAAGAGGCTTATTACAGTCCTTTTAACATTTCATTTCAAGGCTCAAGGATTTGCTTTTCTTGTGTCCAAACACTACCAAGCCAAACCAGGCTCATCAGAGGAGTGCCAGGAACACCCTCTACACCCAGTGGCTGCAGCCAGGAATAAAGCTGCCTCTGAAGAAAGAGCTGGGCACCAATGACAAAAATGGCACAAAGGTGAAATCTTCTAGAGCTACAGGGATAGTTAAGCTGGAACAGACCATTTAGATCAGGATTTTACCTCAAGGCCAGAGGCAAAACCTGGTCTTCAACTTTGTGCTAAGCAGAGACAGACCCCCTTGGAACACCCCTTCCAGTCCCTGAGGAATTACATACAGGCTGATGATTTTAACACACTCAGCTGAAGCCCATGAACTTGTCTAATACTTCATTAAGCCATTTACACTTTTGTCACTGCAGAGGCTTACAAGATCCAGTCCTCTCAAGACTCTCAACAGCAGCCATTCAGTCAGAAGTTAATTCTTTTCCCTCCAGCATGTTTAGGAACCACTCACACGGAGCAGCTGAGCTACAAACTAAGGAGGAAGCACTGCTTTTGTTTAGACTCTCTAAAAGGCAGGCAAGACTTTCAAAAAGCAATTAGTAAGAAACATTCCTCTGTGATTTCAGACTGTAAAGACAAAGGAAAGGGCATACAGTGGAGGTTTGGGGAAGAAGAATCCACAGCAAGTTAAATAAATTTCATCAATAATAAATAATAAATAATAAAAGATCAAACAAGCAGACATTTAAATAAAATATGGAACAGCCTGGGCCCAACTCTAAAGAGGGTATAAGGTACCTAGAGCTTCCCTTATCTCCCTGTACTGCAAACCTGGAAGTAAAAAATCATGAGTCAAGGCCAGAAAGGGTCACAACCAAGTAAGAAAGGATTTTGCTGACCACCCTCCCAGACATTTCACACCTCACCAAAAGCCCCCAATATCTAATGCTAAGCCCTGCGCAGCCCTTCCTAAAGGCGGGTGCCCCACCAACCCCACATCTCGTGGCTACTGGGCAGGCCAGGGAGTGCCAGGCAGGCCTCCAAGCACAGCTCAGGTCTCTGCATCACCTCCCCAAAATCGTGTTGCACAAGTAGGACAGCCCCCCCGTACAGGTTTCCCCCTCCCACAGGACACCTCAGACACCCCCACGCCTCCATGTCACCTGAGCCCACACTCCACATCAGCCGGGTGGGCCACCAGCACCCTGAGCTCCTCCAGTGCCCACTGCCCTCATATCTCGCTCATCAGGACCCCGAGCTCCCACTGCTCTCATCTCTCCCTCCTCAGGACACCCAGTGCCCACCGGCCTCACTCCTCCCTCCTCAGGACCCCCAGCGCCCACTGCTCTCACACCTCTCCTGCCTCAGGGTTTCCCAGCACCCACAGCCGTCACCTCTCCCTCCTCACGACCCTCAGCGCCCACTGCCCTCACCTCTCTCCCTCCTCAGGACGCCCAGGGCCCATTGCCCTCACACCTCTCCCGCCTTAGAGCCGAGCACTTCAGCGCCTCGTGCTCCAACAGCCCTCCAACAGCTCAACCGACACCACCCTGCCCGTCAAGGCGGGCCCGCGCTCCTATTGGCTGCTGCAGCCCCCGCTGTTCCCCCATTGGCTGCCGGCCGGCCAAGGCCCGCCCTGCCGCCACACCCATGTCCCACCCGTGGTGCCCCGAGGGCAGCGCGGGCTGCGGTGGGCACATGGCGGGCACTCGGCCGTCCCTGCCCGTTCCTCTGCCCCTGCCCGTTCCTCAGCTTCTGCCCCGAACACCTCCCCTTTGGGACAGCAGCACTGCGGGCCCAGCTTCCTGCTGCTTCCCCTCCCTCCCCTCCACCGCCTCACCTGCCCAAGGCACCACTGGCCGCTCGGAAGCTGCTGGAATCTCGAGGAGTGGGGAAATTGCTACCTTGGCTTCTTTGGCAAGGGCGGTGTTTTGGGGAAAGCCGTGAAACGTCTTGAAATAATTACCAGTTTGTACAAATGAAAAGTCTTTTGTTTCTCTAAAGGGGGAAAAACCACACACGGTACGCCATAGAATTAGAAGCTGCAACTGCAGATACAGATGGAATAACTTCTATTCCAGTGTTCAGGGTGGGACAGAGCGGGAACATTATGCTCCACCTTGGATCTTCCTGGACTCACAAAGACAGACGGCTGGCACCAAGCTGGAGGCTGGTGACAATACAGGGTGACATACACTGCACCAGAACACACTTTCAAGATGCCCAACTCAAATAGATCCAT
The DNA here is from genome assembly GCA_013398115.1 of Falcunculus frontatus. Lineage (NCBI taxonomy): Eukaryota > Metazoa > Chordata > Aves > Passeriformes > Falcunculus > Falcunculus frontatus. The sequence goes on from VZRV01000623.1 coordinate 157,543, forward strand.
CCTGTGTAATGGGTCTCTGCCCCCAGTATTTCACTTCCTCAAAACAAATGAATAACTGACTATTTCAGCCTCTATTCCACATTTTTCCTCCTCCTAGAATTCCTTGCCCTCTACCATGAAGACTTGAATGAAAAGCCTGGCCACACACCCCCTCTGCATTCAGAGACAAAAAGGTTAGAACGAACCCACATTTTAGGTTGTTTGGGCTGGTTGGGTTTTTTTCATCTTGCAGACTTCGAGCCAAGTTTTGTGATGGAGGTGTTTGACTCATCGTTTCTAACATTTTAGACTCCCAACAGTAAAGCACGTTAATCTTGGACTCGTTCTGGCAGTAAATGTAACGTGACTCCTCGGAGCTACTGAGCCTTGTGACCGTTCCAGCAACCATCAAAGGGGAACTGGAGTTCTGGGAAAAATACCGACTGGCAGAATTTTGCCCCACACGTCATCCTGCCAGTGGTGGGAGCCCGACAGCTTCATCCACGGGGCCAGGGAACAGCTGGGGTCAGAGGCCACCCGAGTCAGCCACATCTAGCAAACGCTTTGCTAAACCTCTTCCTGTGAATCCCTTAAGCCCTTGGTGTTCCTGATTATGGAAAGGGAGAGCACTGCTCCAACCCTGATCGCTGATCTCTGAAGGGTTAAGCTTCAACAACAATTTCTCAACTGTTTCCTAATTGTCTGCCTGCCCTCCCACCTAGGCTGCCATACATACTCAAGCGCTTTTTGCCAGCCGTTTTGCATACGAGAGCAGAAAGAAAACTCTCCAAGAAAGCCTTCACAGGCCTTAGAGAGCATGATGTACTCACACAGGCATCCTGCTGAATGCACTGCAGGATGTGCTTGGCTGGAATCAGGAAGTCTATGAGGTAGTGCAGTCCATCCCCACGGTACGTCTTCTCCACCACATCAAAAACTTGGCACAGAACAGTGGCTGCGGTAGCCTCAAACGGAGGGTAGAGTGCTGATAACGTACTCTGAATGCAGCCGTCCAATGATTCCGAGTCCTGCCGAGAGAGAAAGTGTTAGTGGTACCAGGGCACGATTTGCCCAACGCCCAGGAGCGCAGCCATCTCCAAACGCAGGAGGAACGAAGATCAAAGAAGCCAAGTGCTGTCCTTTCTAGCTTCTTTTGGCACCAGCGATTCCAGGTAAACACAAAAAAGCTCTCCCAAAACGGGAGTGGAGTGCTCGCAGAGTGCTGCGCACAGCGGCGAGAATTCCCAGCTTTTGCTTACGCAGCAAGTCCTTCTCCTGCCTGCACGGGGTGGGGCGGCTGTTAGACCACACCGCAGCACGTGAGCGTGTGCGAGCGAGACAATCATGGGGTGGGCACATCACCAGCCCCATATTTTGGGTACACTCCTTGGTGGGCTAAGGGCAGTTGCAGTGCGCTGAAGCTCCTCAGCCTCCTGTGCTCTGGAGTCCCAGCACATGATAAGGTGCCGGAGCTGTTTGGTCCTGTGGAAAGCCATTCGCCAGTGCGACTCCTCATTATTCAAAGCTGTTTGCCTCTCATGAAAGGCTCTGCTCCAGGAGCCAGGAATTTTCTGCAGTGCGAGATGCCTCACATCAGGATTCACGCATTGGGTGTGAACAGGGCTGCCTGTGGTCCCTGAGCACACCCATTGATACCCAGGATGCCTGTTCAGGGGGTCAGAGGCAATGGCCTCCCTGCATCCACCTTCATTTGGGAAAACATGCCAGCCAGAGCCTGCCCATAGTGTCAGGACCAATTCCAGCACTGGAGGCCAAATTCTGAGTTACTGCAAGGGTGTAAATCAAGAGAGCTTGCCAAAAAAGTAACAATAAAAAACCATAAAGCTGTACATATCTGGAAAGAGGATCAGGATCCCTCCTTTTTTTTCTATTTTAGAGGGGATCCCTTGGGCTAACTTAAAGCCAGTGGGAGTAAGTTTTGCTACAAAACCAAATGAAAGTTTACTCAGGTGTCTGGCCAGATCCTCACCTGATCTAAATCCACCTCCTTTCACTAGAGACAAGAAAAGCACTTCAGCTGCTGGCCCAAAAGCCCTACAGCCTCCTGTAGAACAGGAACAACTGCATGGACATGCCTGAAAACACACTTCAGTCCCACAGCAAGATTGGGAGAGAAAGTTAAACAATGCAGTGCCACAACAGCTGACGCCACAACCGGGGAACAGTAGAACGAGGGCATCAGGAGGAAACAAACCATTTCACTGCTTCCACTTCATGGCAGCACGTCACTGCAGATGCCTCCACTGGCCTGAGAAAGTTCAACAGTCTCAGAGCAAGCCTGAACTGACCTGCAGCCCAGCAGAAATGATGCTCCTCACACAAGCCTTCCCATCTCTTGCAGCTTAACGATCTCCAAGTTCCTCCTTTAGAGGGTTGAGTATTTTAAGCACAATATAAACTTCCTGCTCTGAGGTAAAGCCGCCTTGTAGGACAGCCTATAGGACTGCACTAGAGAGGTGAGGACGCCCAGGTGATGCCTCCACAATCCCTGCCTGCAACAAGCTGGCAGAACTCTGGTGACAGGCAAACCATGCACTGCCTGTGGGACAGTACTGCTTCCTTACCTCTTCTGCTGTTTCTCCTGATGTCAGCAACAAGCAATGCTAGATGGCAGCAGGCTCCTAAAATGTCCAAACCTTTTCTGAGAGACCAGCTGCCTCCTGCAATACTCCTCAGGGCCAATGCAACCAGATAAACAGATGTAAGGAGCTATTTTTCATACTCATAGAATCACAGATTATCCTGAGTTGGAATTCTTAATCCAATATTCTTAACCCAAGAATTCCAAAAGCAGGAGCCCTGTGTGCATACTACCAAGTGCTGAATTCTAGGGATGAGCATTTAACCCCAATTCAAAATAGGAGAAGAAGGCTGTTTTAAACAATTTACTTTCCACTCAGAAAAATAATAACCTTTGTTGACACCAACCTGTCCCAGCAAGTGCCTGTGACCTAGTCAGACAAAACTGGCTTTCACACAGGTGCTCTCCCACCCCACTAGTCGCCTGCTTGGGCACTATCACTGTAGCATTGCTGCTGACAGCATTTGACAACAATCTCCCTCTGACCCTCCACAGCCCAAAAGTTCAAAATGTCAGTCAAAACCAGCTGGGGTTGGTTCTGTGCCATCTTCTGTCCCCATGCCCTGCTCGAGCAAAATTCTTTCAGATATCAATCTCTCCCAAAAATAAATCTGTTAAATTTAGTGTTGCAAATAAAACAAAGAAGTCAAAATATTTGCACATGAATCAGTGCATCGCTCTAAGGTTCTCACACCATTCCTGCTGCCTTAGCCTTCACAAAACAATTATTAACATTGGCACCAAATCAAAAATTCTTTATATGGTTAAAATAAACCAGGTTGTACATTATCCTTCCTTTAGTAAAATACAGCATAAACATAGCCTGTAGCCATTGCAGAGGGCAGTGCTAACTGCACTCCAGAGCACAGAGGCTTTATCTCCCTCTGTCTAGACTATACCACAAAGCCATGATAGCTGTGTAGGTTCCTAAGGGATAGAGAGACAATTTCAACCACTACCTTCTGGTAGAAAGAGATGTTTGCACCAATCTCTGCTAATTCTGCAGGAAAAGCCCCAAACAGGAAGCAGATTGCCACATCCCACCATGCTGCATGGGATTGCAGCACCAGCATCCTTGGGAGGCTACAAAACAAGGATGGATGCAGCCTCTGTGTGCCGCAGATGAATGCGGAGGTGACAATGCTTTTCAGTGCTCCCCACGCAGGATGGTCACCCAGGGATAGCTCCTGCCTGGATGGAAGGTGAAACATGGCCTGGATGGAAGGTGAAACACGGCCCGGATGGAAGGTGAAACACGGCAGTGCCTCAGAAGCCCTCTTGAAAATACAGGTGTGGCAGAGCTTGGAGCCTCCAACAGCAACAGATTCTCCTTCAATAAGGGACTCATTAACCCAGCTCACAATCCTAGGGATGGGGCTGCTTATTTGCACTAATTAGCTTCTCAGATTGCAGAGGGGCTGGAGGAAAGCACCTCAGCCAGGACTGCAAGAGACCTCATGGTCCTGCTGTGGAATGCCAGAGCACAGATGGGCAGCCTCACACATCCAGCCTGCAGGCAGGGCTGGCTGCCAAGCACGTGGAGGAGACAGGGTTTTCAGGCACAGGGAACCCATAGAAACCAGAGAAGGGGATATTGCCCTATGGTCCTGAGGCTGATAAACCTGAAGTCTAGAGCCCATCTCACCTACAAACAACATCATGGAATCATAGAATGAGTGAGGTTGGAAGGGACTGCTGGAAGTCATCTAGTCCAACCTCCCTGTTCTAGGGTCCCCTAGACTATGCTAGGAGCCCCCTAGACCCCTGCAGGGTCCCCTAGAGCATGTTACTCCAGATAGCTTTTGAATAACTCTGGAGAAGAAGACTCCACAATCTCTGGGCAAGTTGTTCAGAGGTTCCATCCCTTATCTCAAACAGGCAGTATAACCCCCAGCAGGCACGAGGAGAAACTTCTGTGACCCAGGATGAGTGAACAGCACCTGGAGAGCAGGAGAACAAGCTAAATCTAACAAGGGTTTAGCCTCCTCCACAAGAGGGGGCACTCCTGCCCCAGCACCCTTCCACTACAACCAGACCACAGTGGGCCCCCAAGAGCTGGCAGAGCCTGGCACAGGAGCTTCCTGAAAAAACAGCCTCCTTCAGGGACTGCAGATTTCAAGCTTCCCTGCCTCCAACACTGTTGCCACATCCCTCTCACAGGAAAGGTCCTGGACATGTGCTCCTTTTCAGCCACTGGGCACAAACACCAACAGGAGCACTTTCCAAGCAAGCCAGAGAGCATCTCCCCAAGCAAAAGGAGTCTTGAGATTCAAATGATTCTTTGTCAATAGCACGGGAGGATCTATAAACTCCAGCTCACTGCCACCACTCCACCACACCTCCCAAAAGAGAAACATGCTTTTAAAATAACTCCTCTATAAATCAAGGCGCTAAATAAAGCCCAGGTTAAGGTCACGTCCGGCCAAACTGGCTTTCACTGCTGCTCAGCTGGGAGCTGGCTGCTGGTGCAGGGGCTGGAGCACAGGGAGGGAAGAGGAAAGCACCACATGGGGATGGGATGGGATGGGCTCCGTGGGCTGAGCCGTGTGACAGGAACAATCTAGCATGGTCCCACCCAGGAGGCCAGGGGAGCAGTGAGAACCCAGGAGGACTTCACAGCTGGCAGAGGGCTTGGGTCTGAACAGTGAGGTGGGTGGGCTGCCCTCCCTCCCCTGCACATCACTGGAGCCACAGATGCTGTGACAAATAGAACAATAAAGACTGCTGTGGCAAAGTTCTGCTGCTCAGCCCTTAGAGCCCCACTCCATCACAAACTGCAGCAAGAACCAGGAGTCAACCAGAAATGAGGCTACAAGTGCCTGTGCAGAAGAGGAGCCCAGCAGCTGTTGCAACCCTGCTCAAGGGACACATCTGCTTCTCCTGGTGGAAGCAGACACTGCAGGATGGGAGAGGAGCCTGCCATGAAGCATCTGGAGTAACCAGGAGCTTCTTGGTCTTTTCTAGGTGCACTCATTGAATTTTCTGCCTACCTTTGTGGGCATGAAGAGAGCAACATAGCAAGCTCCAGCCACTGGGAAGTCCTGTCATTCTACATTTCTTTCTGACTCAGGACTGAACTTCTTCCTCTTTGGGACCTACTGCTCACCAATTAAGTCTGAACCCTGGAAAACCTCCTACAGGTTTGGAGAACAAGAAGTCAGCCTGCCTGAGGAGCAGGGAGATCATCCCCAGGGCTACACACACACTTCACACAGCATCAGAATACCTGTGCTCTTCAAGCAAGAGACAGCAACCCAAGTGGCTCAGGACAATGTAAGTCAGTGCAGGGGAGGGCTGCAATGCTGCTGGACCCACCTGGGACCACAGGCCTTGGCAGCATTTTCCCTACAACTCACCAAGCACTTTACTCATTTTGCCTACGAAGTATTGAGTCTTGATCAAGGTGAACATGAAGAGGCACAGATCTTCCCTGCTGACAGCACAGATGCTGTCTGCAGACTACTAAAAAAGATTGTTTTGGTGAGACCAGACTAACAGTTTGACTAACCCATGACTTATAGCAGACAACGCTCCTTTCCAGCAGGCTGGACTGGCCCATGTAACACGCTGAGGATTCATCCTGCAACAGGAATTTAGCTAAAGAACCTACAGCTCTGCTCTCAGAAACCTACACCCTCATTTGAGCTGCCAAAGAATGAAACTACATGTCCCAAAGTGCCCCAGTGAAATCCAGAGCTTGCCGTGGCTTGGCAGAGCAAGGAGCATAGCTGGGCAGTGGAGCAGAGCCCAGTGAGGCTGCGAGCACAGCGAGTGGTGCCCGTGGTACACCCAGCTCTGAGTCATCGAGCGTCTCGGCTCCCGCTCAGCAGGGAGGCCTTGCCAGCAGCTCCCGCAACTTTGCCCTTCTTCTGCCGGCTGCCCAGAGCCTGGCCACGTCCTGCACGCACCCACTTTCTCCCCTCTTGCCCAGGTGCCAAGGCACAATGCGAAGGCAGGACAGGAGAGACCAGAGTGTGCAAAGGTGAGGGGAAGAAATGACCCAACCCTCCCACACCCCAGACTGGAAAGTAGAAATAACAGCAAAACTGGGGAGAGGCAGAGCTCCAAGCAGCACAACACAGCGCCTGCCCATGGCTCCCAGCCAGCTTTGGGACTGGGGGAAAAGGAGCTCACAGCAGGCGCTGAGCAGGGCCGGGTTAGCTGGTCCCGTCGCCAGCAAAGGCTGCTGTGCCACTTGGCTGGGGCTGCTCAGCTCTCAGCTGACGTGAGAAACCTCATTTCCAGTAAAAACAGACCTCTGGGCTTTCCATGAAGCCTTTCCACTTTCTGACACAAAGCCGAAAGACAGGCTGCTTTGCCTTTAAATAAAAGAGACATTTCTGTGTTCAGAAAGGTCTTTGGCTAAAAACAAGACTTGTTTTTCTGACAAAATTTGAGATTTCCCACTCCATTGCTGCAAAGAGGAGAACCCTCCCAGCCCCATTTCCTGAGCTGTTCTAATCACAGCGGCAATGAGTTCAAGAGAGAAAAATCTTCCCAGAGCAAGTGCCAGCTCCCCCCTCTGCTGCTCGCTCTGAGGCTCAGGGGGAGGCTGAGAAGAGAGCGCCTGCCTTCGGCACCCTGCCTTCCTCTGGATAAAATAATGTATTATTAAGTGGTGCAGCTATAGAGGTACACATTCCCACTCCCATAATTACATCACCTTCCTGTGAGATAACCAGGAACAGCTCTACCTGCTCTTCGGGCTATTGTTTTAGGCTTTTCAGGGAGAAAAGCACAGCACCTAGTTCCACTTGGGAGGCAAATGTTTGCAGTCTCACCCAGGCCAGCTTTGCTGAAGGGCTGTACCTCCAAAAGCAAGCTGCTTGCTGCATGCCACCATGGCATCCCTCGCAGAGGGCATGGCTGTAGCCTGGCTCAGCTCCCCTGCCACTGGGGCAGGCAGGACTGCTCCACAGCCTGTGGATAAACCAGCTCCTACAGCTTTGCAGGGAGTGGTGCTCTGCAGACAGAGCTCAGAGAATCATTTCCAGATGCCTCCCTCTGTTCTCCCAGCCCTACTCCGTGTTGACGCGGCTGCGGCAGCCAAAGCAGCTCCTACTGGGCAGCACACAGGATTATCATTCCAGGCACTGCAGGAAAACAAGCGCTTGGAAGCGATTAACTCATGATCTCTCATTTAATTAAACAAAGGGAAAAATGATGTATTTGCTTTTCAGCTCCGAGGTCCCTGTTCTGCGCATGCTGTAGGTCTGGGCATGCGCAGCTGGGGAAAGGCAGGCCCAAAGCTGGGTGATCTCCCCAAGCCCAGGCTTGCTTTGTTTTCACTCAAGGGGGACACCCCAGTTTGATTTGAAAGTGAAGCATGACCTTCTCCTGCGAGCTTCGAACTTTAGAGTGTACAGCTACACCAATGCTGTCCTTATGCTGGAGCAAAAAGCAGGGAATAGCAGGCAGCAGAAGCAGCCTGGTTCAGGTACATCCCTGGCTCTGCACCACACTGCAGGTGGCCTAACACAGGCATTATCATATGGCAACACAACCGGTCACCTGAGCCTGCTCCCCAGCCCAAGACCCCTGTTTACTTGGGTCTAATATAGCACCTTCCCCCTAATTCACCTTCCTCCTCTCTACCCTTCAGGTTTTCGTACTCCAGCTTTTCTGGAGGAGAGCTTGTAACTTTCTCCTTTGTCTGTGCAACATCCAACACATCAGAAGAGCTGCTGACAACTGCTGAAGATTAAACAGGCCAAAGTGGGAGTGACCCACAAACCAAGACAGTTGTCTTTTAGACAGAGAGGGGAAGAACTGGGAAATAGAGATAAGCATTTCCTCGCAGGGACATGTCTTGCTCCCAAATGAGTTCTCAATGTACTGAGCAGGAGGTAGGTCTTATCCATAGCAACAAATGAGCCCTGCTCTCAAAGACCAGTTACTTTCTATTAGAAATATATCAAGGAGATGATATAGGTGTTTAAAGGGCAGCTGAGTGAACAGATCAAAGCCCTGTCCCTAAACAGACATCTTCCAGCTGAAGCAAGGGCCTGCAAGTGGATGAGAAGAGCTGTGTATAAAACATCATTGTACAGCTGGACACCAGCTTATTTCGGTTTAGTTTAATCAAGGGATTAAGTCCTTAATCTGAAATAACTGTCTAAGCACAGATTTTTTTTTTTTTTTTTAAATATCACTGGCATAGCTCTAACAATGCAATTAATTAACCAGGTTGTGCTCTGTGTGATGCAAAGCTTTGGGTAATTTTAGAACAACCTTCCCAGCAATGGACTCATGCTGGAAGAGTGCGAGCACTGGCAGCCACAGTTTCACTGCCCGTTGTTACCCATGTGCACCTTTCCACCTCCTCGAGACTGCCTGGAGCTCTCCTCTTCACTCCCACTGCCAGACTGCACAGGCTGCCCTGCCTTGGGCACCGACACTATGGCCGTGGCACCATATGCCACAGTCCAGCCAGGGACCTCCACATTCCAAGCGTCATGTTCCTACAACAGGCTCAGACAAGGCTTGCTAAATCCTGTTAGATATCACAGACAGAGCCAAGAATTTCACAGGCCACTTCTATACAAGTCCTGAGACATTGCAGCTGACTCCCTTTCTTTATAGGGCTCTTTCTGCAAATGCACTAAAAACCTTTCTCTCTGCTATCCAACAAAAGAAATTGCTTGAGCTCATTCACCCTATTATTAGTGACAGCATTTGCTCTGCTCTCAACTTCAGGCATTGGCATCCATCTGGCAAACCAACCCAAGCAGCAGCATGTTGTGCCCCTTCTCATTTCTGCCTAATGGGTACCAACTAATAGGGCACTCCAGGCAGATGAAAGATTTCTTTATACCAGCTAGCTATAAACTACCCTAAGTAAATTCTTCACCAAACAGGTCAGCTCATTTTAACACCTTTTAGTCAGAGGCATTAGGCCACAGCCACCCCCTTGTGTTCAGACACCCATCTGGGGGCATCTTACAACAGATGGGCAGCCGCCTGTGCTCAAAAAGAAAATGATAATCCTTCATCAGGCCAGCTGATGAGTGCCAAAAACGATCTTCATGGGGTCAGTATTTAGATTATTAGTTCTGTGCCAGTGTTGCACACATTCTGGACTCGCGTTCAGATCTCACCCCTTCCCTTTGCAAGGTGCACGAACTGCTGGACAGACTCCCATGGGGGCTGGTGGATTCTCCATGTCTTGCAACCTCCATAATTGAGGGTGGATGCCACAGAAAAATTATCCTGTTTTAGTTAAAGAGCTCCCAGGCTCCATATGGGAGCTAGGTAACATTCTATGGTCCCAATATCCCATAACAGATGAGCCATATTTCCTTCTGGCCTTAAACACACTGTATTACCATGTGCTCATGAAATACAAATCCTGCTATGTCAGAGGGGGACAGAAACTACTCTTAAGCAGAACTGCAGCTCCAGGAGGGGATGGGTGAGCGCATGAGAAAACAGCGCAGAAGGACCTTCCTTGGAGGAGCACATCCCTGCACACCACTGATAGGAGAAAGCATCCGGCAGCAGTGATCAGATGCCTCTTGGGAAGAGGCTGTGAGGAAGGATGAGCCAGAAGGACAGAGCAGGAAGCTCAGAGATGTCCATGGCTATGCCAGCTCAGCCATGGGCCACTCCAAGAAGCATCAGTCTGTGATGAAGAAGGGAGAAGTATTCCTGGTCAGAGGGACCAAGATTTGTTCCAAGACTCTCTGAGCTCAATGGGGAACAGACTTGTGTGCTCAAGTTCTCATCCTGCCCCTAAGCAGCAAACCTGTGACAGATGCAGATGAAAACATTTCCCCTGTATTTGGATACAGTACTAAATGCATGCCTCCCGGAAAGCTAAGTAAATCAGTCATAAATTCAGGGCATTTCTTTCATTAAACTCCTGAGTTAGAAAGGGGTGAACACAGGCTTTTAAAGCTACTCCCTTTATGGATTTTTTTTTTTTCCAAACAGAAAACAGTCTCACGTGTCCCATTATTTCCATATATATCAAAGGAGGGTGGAGATTTAACTAGCAATTTCTAAAAGATCTTTGTGCACAGAAGGGACGTATGCCAAAACGTGGGTGGTTATAAGCCCAAACACAAAGGAGAATACATCCACAGGCATTTTCCCCCTTGATCCATTAACGGGTCTGCATACCAGCCTCCTGAGCATATGAGAGGGACCTTGTTCAAAAGGTAAATGTATTCAGCAAGATGACAACAGACAGCAAAAAACCCACATCCTTTAACCATGTTGGAGGCTCAGCAACGCTGGGGTTTTGTTGGGAGGCACTGAGATTTGACAAGCAGCCTCAGGGAAGGTATCCTCCTGAAGGAACCTGCTCAGGAAGCCTCTGCCACACCTAACACAGGCTGCAAAGCTCAAGGTGGACACCTAGCTAAGATCACCAGAACTCCAGCAGCTTTCCTTCTCCGCAGCATGCAAACCACCATCCAGCCACAGCAGTGTGCCCCATTGCAGGTGACCATAAGGCCCCATGGAGACTCCCCTTTACCACATCCACCAGTGTCCAGGACAAGCACGTGCAAGTCTTCTCTTCAGCTGAGCCATTCGATTCCATTCAAATCAATGGCTGGTTGCACCAGCTGGAGCAAGGGTTCACCCTGGGCTTCCCAGGCTGATAGCAGGGTGGCAAATCTGAGCCGACAGAAAGACTTTCAGATTCATTCTGCGCTGCTTTGATCTTGGAAGTTTCAGCTTTGTGTCCAGTGATGCAAAAAACAGGATACATATGAAACCAGCAGTTACCACAAGAAAGGCCCCATTTTTTGTTAATATTTTAATGAAAGACTAAGCCAGCCAACAGAGATGAGGCACTTGGTGTGGCAGAGAGGTATTAGCATGGTCAAACCTTCAGAATCAACGAGAGCATGTCCACTCACTTCTCTGAGCTGCAAACCAGGTACTATGAGTGGTGCAAAAAACACAGAGCATTCCATGGCCAGAAGTGGGCAGCTTTCCCCTGGCAAGCTCTCCTTGCTTTTTACTGCTCTTCAGTCAGCAACATATCTGGTCCTGGTGCTACTACTCACTTTTTCAGACCTTGGCTACATTGAGCTCCGCAGGACTGGAACAGGGGGTGCCATCATGCACAGACAGCCAAGAACAGGAACAAAAAAGTGCTCTGGTATGAGTGCCTACAGGTGGGTTCAGTTTATACTTTCTGCAGACACCTTGATTGTTTCAACAGAGATTTTTTCAACACTTGAGTGCTAAAGGAGCCTGTAGCCCCTGTGATGTGACTTTCACCAACACTCAGGTTAAGGCTGTGCACAGCCTGTAGGATGGTTCAAGTTTTACAAAGATTGATTGCAGACAGGGTTACATTTGAGATGCAACTAGAAAATGAGGCTCTGTGAGCTGAGCACTGTGCCTGTGCCCTAGAATTTAGAGGCAGACATGCTGGCTATCTTGTCTGAAGTGACCAGCCACGAAATGCTGACAAGGCTCTCATGTTATGATCCCTTCTGCTAGCAAGGTATGCCCTCAGAGCCAAATGCCCATGGGGGTAGGTGGCCAACAGCACTGCCAGAGGGGGCTCTGCTACAGGATGCTGGTTTTCAGAAAATAAGTGCTGACACTCAGCACAGAGTCCTCCTTGGACACCTGCGTTGTCTCACTGTAAGCATCTGCTGTCTTGCACTCCCACATGGTACTAGAACACATTTGGTAATTCCTATGTGGATATACCTGGATGCAGCTGGCCTGTCATTTGCATTTAGCCATTATTTTTATTGTTACAATGAACAGCATGTTCACCTGCCCAGTGCTTTTAAAAAGAAGCTGGGCAAAATGCAAGTTGTCAACCTTGTTACCCCAGAAGAGGTGCTTTCAAACTGCTTCCATGTGCTCAGGATTATGTCTCTGGACTTTGTCTGTGTTCCAACATCTTGCTCATGGTTTTGGCACAGAAATAAAGAAAGAAGATCCCCAATGCTTAAAGCTCTTTCTGACTCCCAGACTCATTTCCTTCCCACCCTGGGAGAAGACATAACTGGAGGATAAAAGACCCTATTTTCTGCTGAAACCCATCCTCTCTCCTACCAGCACAGAGGTGCCACCAGAGCTTCTCTGCAGGATGCACCAGGAAAGGTGAATCCTGGGAATACCGGGGAATGAAGATAGATCCCAAGTCACAAAAGCCATGATGAGTGAGCAAGGTAGAGAGAGCCCAGCCAGGCTCCTGCCTTGCTCTCACCATGGGGTTTCTGCAGCTGCAGAAGTCACTTCTAGTGGAAGTGGGCTACTTTGGCCCAAGGTGTCTCACCCATTTGGTGCTTTGGGCATCTCCCAGCTGCCACAACCCTATGTACCCATACACACACACATCAGCTCTAACACTGAAACCCCATGAAGAGGAATCATCTGCCTCACACAGAGCAGGGCAGCCAGCAGTTGTGCCTTGCGAGACCTCCATCAGGAGCCAAGTCTCCAAGAGTTCTGCAGACTGCTGGAGGCCATGGAAGGTCTCCTGCAGGCCAGCAGACTGACACACATTCACTGAGATCCAAATCTTTTGCCTGCAGGGTTTGTTTGATTTACCAGGACACAAAAAACTCAAATCCATCAGAACAGCTTGGAGCTACCGGCACAACATGGTTGCTCCCAAAATGCAGATTGGCCTACCACAGCATTGAGAACAGACACCTGCCATGGACCAGAGGTGCCCACAGTGTGGCCAGCACTCATTGCTGGGTCTGGTGCAGCTTGGCCTCTGGTTCCTATTCCTTCCAGCTGCACTCAGCACCTGAGAGGCACATGATCCCTCCTCAGCAGTGATACATAGTCCTTGAACGCCCAGCCATCTGGACTGGTCATGGCACTGCTCCTGCTTGACAGCTTTTGCATCACACATTTAAACAACATCAAGGAGGACCTGAACTGGGGCTGAAGCACTTGGGAATCAGAAAGACACCTCCAACTTGAAGAAGCAGAGTAGCAGCAGCCAGTCTCTGCCTCAGGCCTCCCAGGGCAGAGTTTCGCAAGCACTGCTCCAGCCCATATGGCAAAATGCAGCCCATGGGACTGCAAGGGATGGCACTAACCCTGCACAACCCCAAACAGTGCTCTCCTTCGATTTCAACTTCATAATATAACCTGCATAGACCAAAAATTGCCAGGAACGCACTAGGCATGGGGTGAGGGAAAGAGGTCTTCTGACTGGGATGGAGAAGTAGAAGTGAGATGCTTGCAGGCCTCCACAGAAGGATGGCAGAAAGCACACTGTAGCTCTGACAGGCACGTGAGGGTAAAGAGCACCACAGGATGCTCTGCAGAGGAGCTAGAGGGTGGTAAAGGAAAAAGACATGGGTCTATAAACTTAGTTCAACTTGTAGAAGCCAGAAGTTGGTCAATTCATCCTTCAATTAAAGCCAAGTTTCTCCAGGCTCAGAAGCTGAACTTTTAAGAAAGAGCAAGTCACTGCCAGGCACAGCAGCAATGCAAGCTGCTGGTCCCCCTCATTGACTTTGTTCCCTCTGCTGTGGGGAAGTGACCCATGACATAACAGGACACCTCCAGGAGATTTGGGGCTGCTGGGCACATGGATCTCAGCCTGAGCCTAGGAGCAAACCATCAGAAGCTAGACTGGTGCTCAGTGGGATGTCACCATAGGGCCAGCAATCCCTCCAGCCGCTGATAACCCAGGGCTGGGCACCTCTGTCTGCAGGGCAGTGCCAGTGTGGCTGGGCAGGGGACGGCCCTGCAGCCACTCCCAGGGAGTCTGGGTGCTCTGCTGCCCACTGGGCTCACCATCCTTTCCCCTCTCCAAACAAGGATTCTCACGTGCAGAACTTGACACTGAAAAGGAAGGGTCCCTGCCCAGCTCCAGGGATTCTCTCGATGCCCACCCTGGGCAGGAAAAAAGGCTCTGCAAGAGGGCAGTGCCTAGAGCCACAGAGCAGGATTGGCAAAGAGTGAGGGCAGGAGGAGAGCCCAGCATCCAGGCAGCACAAAAGACAAGGCTCTGCCCGAACTGACCCATCCCAGCTTCTCGCTCCAGCGCTGTACCCCGATAGGCACCTCGCAGGGGTCAGTGCCAACAAGAAGTCCGTGTCCCTGCAGCCACCGCCCAGGACTGGCACCAAGAGTACAGTGTGCCACTCGGAGCCACTCGGAGTAACGAGAAATGCCAAAAGAGCTGTTTCCCACTCCCGGCATTAGCGCCGTGCGCTGGCTCCGGGCAGGCTGCCCCGATAGCAGCTTCATCCCGCACAGCCCTGCTCGTGCCCAGGGCAAGAGCCCTTCGCAGAGATTTCCTTACCATGTTCCCGGCCTCCTTTATTCCCCCTCACTTCCAAAGACAGCGTTTTTTCTCTTTTTCCTCCATGTGTGCGACGGGGCGTCTCCTCTCCCCTCCGACGTGAACCACCGAAGCACTTTGAGTTCTGGACTGTAATCCAAGCCCTAACCGCCCCCAGCACAGCTCCAACTAATCTAACTCATGACACTACCGGGGCTGAGCAGGGGACCTCGAAGGTTTCTCTGACAGCCAACTCCAGCGCTGGACGGCAGAGGGGCATAGCGAGAGCAGGGTGCCGCATCCCTCAGCCCTGCGGGGACCTTACGGACAGGGGCAGAGCCAGAAGCGCTCCCGGGCTGCTCCTTACGGCATCGCTGCTGTCCGCGTCCCTCAGAGCGCCTGGCCCGCCGCACAGACCTGCTTAATGCAGACGCGTCGTGGCAGGGAGCTGCCTTCGCCCGGGAAGATCTGAGTAGCTGCTAGAGGAGAATAAGGCAGGCATCCCGAGAAGGTCTCCAGCTTCCCAAAGAGGTTTCCAGTAAAATCCTCCCCCCTCCTCTCGGTTTGTTTTTCTCTAAGTCCAGAGAAGTTTCTCAGCTCCACGAGATCCTGAGGCACCGCTGCAGGTTAAGTGAAATGCCGAGAAATACAGGGCGATCGCTCTGAAATATTGTTTTTCTAACTTCTAGAAGGAAAACAGAGAGCAGTGACCGCTTCAGGCAACAGCAACAAACTGCATTGGGATCGGGCGAGAGATGTGGAGACCTCACCCCCTCCCAAAGGAGGAAGTAATTTAACACGGCAAGTTTCTCCACCCCTCCATTAATTGTTTAAGATGGCCAGGGGCCAAAATACTGCCCGAGCAGTGGGGAAGGTCACCAAACAGGCAGGCAGCGGCCTCCAGAAGTGACAACGGGAAAGGGCAGAGCCACAGAGGCGGAGAGAGAGGAGAGAGGCAGGTGCCGCGGGGCATCCCAGGATCTGCTGACACACAAAGGCTTTGTGTAACGGGAAGCAGGGCGGGAAGTGACACACAGGCAAAACCTTAGAGCCCTGGGCACGAGATGCAGGGCCTGGGACCAGAAGCTGCCTCCCCAGCCTGAGCAGTGCACGGTCTTAGCAGCCTCGGTTGGGACAGACCCTCTATCAAGGAGTTCACAGTGCTGGAATTTGGTTGTCCCCACTCATGGGAGAGGTCACACAAACCAATCCATCCCAAGAGACAGGGTGACTCAGGCAGGATGTGAGGGCCTACAGCAGAAAGGAAGACATCTCCTTCTCCTGCGTGGACAAGTAGAACAGCAAAGGGTACTTGCCTGGTGAAGCTGGAGCAACTGCTACCAGCACCTCTGCTGCCTTGGCTCAAGGGGCAGAGTCCCACAGCCTTCCCAAACCCTGCTCCACAGGGCCAGCAGCAGAGGCCATGCGAGCTAGTCCAGCTCAAGACCACCTTCAGATACTCCTCTCCTAGGGAGGACTGCCAACAATTTGCCCATTGCATATGATGATCTCATCACGTTTCCAGATCTAACCAGCAGCCAGGAGTTTGAGCAGCCCCAAAGCCAACCATTCAATCCACCAGCTGCTTGGTGTGCTGCTGCATTTCCTATTGGCAGCAAAGCTGGATGACAGTCCCTGCAGGGTTGCAGTTTGCTTTCCTTAAGCCAAAGAGATGTCCTCCTGAAAGGCGCTGTGACACTGACACTGACCAGAGCTGAGCAGCTGCCTCACTGTTCAGCACTTGGCTTGCAAACAGCCTGTGCTGTCAGAGGCTCCCCCATGGCCTCGAACAGCCTGTCACCTTCTCCCCACAGCAGCACTGCCTCTGTAGGCAGTGTCCATGTCAGGTGACAGCAGTTGCTAATGCCAAACTGGGTGAAGTAGAGCATCCCTGCCACCTCAACAAGTATTAACAACCCAGCACAGGCGCAATCTAGTTGTCATCTGCAACAACTAATTTGAGATCCTAGATCTTGTCTATGGATGCAAGAGAGCCTTTCTTTCCCCCTCATATTCATATCAGGAGGATGAGGAGCCTGGCATACTTCCCCAGTAGAGCCTCTGACCACAGCTTTCAGGGTCTGCACAAGGCTACATTTGCAGAGTAGCTTTGTCCTTCATCTATTCCCCCAGCACATCTCCCAGGCAATGAGCATGGCTACATTTGGCTAACCTTTGCAATATCTTCCTGCAGGTGCTGGGAGTCTCCCTAGGGACTGGCACACTCCCAGAGAGGAGGGAGCACCAAAAGCGATGTCTGTGCAGCACGCACATGACTGGCCGTGACAAGCTTTGTGCTATTAGAAGAACCAGGCTATTTCTGTTGGAGGCATATCCCCATCACAGAATAAAAGGAGGTAGAAGAGATCCAACACACCTCTCACATCCAGATGTTTTATGGAAATGTCCCTGCTGTTTCTACAACTGCAGCATTACATGTAGGTTTCCTTTCAAGAGGCTATGGCTGCCCAGGGCTAACCCAAATTGTAGAATCATAGAGAAATCCTGAGCTGGGAGGGATCCACAAGGATCAGATCCAATTCAGTGTTCTGGCACAGGACAACCCCCAAAATTATACCATGTGTGATTGCCCCATCCTTGCACACAACTATTTTTATCCAGCAAACAGGTCACTGCAATTACCCTGGAGTCTGCAGAGGGACCAGTCTCCAAGTAGAGATCTGAAGTCTCAAAAGAGTCTGGCCATCAGCAGCCTGGGTACCAAGCCTGGGCTCTTTGGGGCTATTCCAGTTGCAGGCCAGAGCTCCTGCTCCTTCAGGGGAGCTACTGCATGAGCCAGGACCTACCTCACCTTTGAGAGAGAGTCATGTGCTCCCCAGGCAGCACAAAGGGCAATGCAGAGGCAGGTAGGGCTGGGACATCCCCAGAGCCTGGGGGGATGAAGGGGATGGAGCAGAGAACCTGCTCCCATGCTGTTACTGAACCAGTGAAGTCTCCTACACCCAGACCTTTGGCAGCAGATCCAGGGTGAGCAGCTTTTGGCTTTCCTCACTCCTTCAGGTGGCGTGCACAGGCCTGGGAGCACAAGGATGTCATCTCTTAGTTCTGAGTTAGCAGGTAAGACACTGTGAAGCCACCTAATTCCAGCTCTTTGATGGCCAGAAAGAGAAAAGTGACACTTTCCTCACACAAAGAGAGAAGTGGTGTAGGAGCTTCCAGCATCCCCATAAACAGATGAGGAAGGCACCACACAGGTACTCAGAGCCTTGTTCCTATCCCATTTTCCACAACAAAAGAAAGCTCTCAAGCCAACACCACTCAGAATGATGCAGGGAAATCGGCGGCTCCATTTATAGAGGCTGTCAAACACAAGATCAGCTTAGAGCCCAATCTCACACCTCCTCCCTTTCCTAAACTGCTCTTAAAGCTCGGGAGCGCCTTCCCCCATACGGATTTCCAGGCCGAAGAGCCTGAGTTCAGCTCACCCCCATCCCAGTTGGAGGCAGTGATGTGATTTCCTGTGCCATGGCACGGTGCTAAGGGGAACATCGCACTGCTGTTTACTCATGGCTGGATCCTAATATAGTTTCCTTTTTTTTTTTTTAATTGCAAAGTGGCCTTTCCCCCTTTGCATTGTAGATCCATTTCCCAGACAAGCACATGGGAGACAGCTGTAGCCAGCACTTCAGTGGGTGTTAAAAAGCCCCTCTTAACTGAGGCTGACAACAATGCTGCGCTTGTTCCCAGCACAGTCTCACTCTGTCTCCTCGCAGGGGCAGCTCCTCGCTCTTGCGCGAGGCCTGCGCGTTCCTCAGGGTTGGTTTAATTGCTGAAGTCACTGCAAAAGGCTGCTGTCATCCATGCTGGCAGAGACCTAGGTGCCCCAGCTTCCCATCCAGCAGACCCAGGTCCTTTGCATGGACTGAGGGGCAATTTTACAGTGAGGGAACTGCTTTGGTACCCACCTTCAGCAGCAGCTGACTATTACTAAGCACAGCCTGTCCCAGAGGTGAGTTATAGCAAAAGGCAGCAAACACTGACATTAGGAAGGCTGGGAGCCAACCTTTGAAGGCTGTGGGGCCTCTCCAGAGTTGAAAGAAAAGGAGGTGGAAGAGGGGTCAGTACAACTGTTCTGAAAATTTCAGAGGTTCTAACTTCAGACCCTCATCTCTTTCCCCTCACTTCCTTTCTCCTTTCCTGGATCTGGTTTCTGGAGTTGCAGTATTTTTCAAGTGCCTAAAGCAGTACCATAGCCTAGAGCTGGGAGAGAGCACAGACAGAGGTAGGAGGTAGGGAAAGGACCTCTACCTTTGAGCCAACACTTAGCAGAGTTCTGCTTATTTTCAGTTGTGCAAATCAGGAAATGCTCAATTCTTTTATGAAGAGGATTCAGCTATGCTGGAAGCAACACAGGACAGATGTTTTAGATGCCAGATAAGGACATCTCCTGACCTAGGGGAAGTTGTGCAATATGGATGTTAGCAGGATGATTACATTACTGTGGCCAACAGCTCTTAGGAAAATACCCCCATGAGCTCCATGTTAGCTTAGAGTGATCACTGGTGCAGTCCTCAACACAACACAGGGAACCTCCTATGGCCACAGAGACTCCCAAGGGAATGGAGAGCCTGGGAATGGGCTGTGGCAGAGCACTACTCCAGGATCTGTGGCTCCTGCTAACCCATTGATAAGTGGATGTCTCCGAATCTACTTCCAGGCATCTCATCACCAGACTGGGGTTCTCCACCAGCTCCCATGTCCAAAGACATGGCAATGCAGATATCCCATGGATTAAGCTGTACGCTGAAAGGAAAGGTATGTTACCATCCCACCAAGCTATCCACCGTGAACCCTCATAGAATATACTAAATTGGAAGGGATCCACAAGGATCACTGAAGTCCAACTCCAACATTATACCACTTCCATTTGGCAGCCTACAAAAACAGGGGAAGCCACCAAGAAGCAGCATTAGACCCCACCTAGAACAAGCCTTAAAACCAGTCATAGATTTTGCTCAAAACAGGGTTTGTGAAAGAAAGGCAGCAAGTGCTGCAGCAAGTAGAGCTGCAAGCAGCCCTTTGTACCAACTACACTTCAGGAAAGAACTAACTCTCCCCATTAGGGAGACAAGAACGGGTTGTACGCAGTTTAATAACATTTAAACCTTTATTTCAGATCACAAGTAAAGCAGGTCTTGGCTTCACAAAAGCACATCTTGGTTTAACTAATTAATTTGATAATCCACTATTTGCAATCCTCAGGAGACATTCAGCTTCTAAAGCAAGTAATTACCACTAAGTGGCAACCTCTTTGTGAGGCCCAGTCTGATTAGGGAAAAAAATTTCTTAAGCCAGAAATATAATCATGGTGTGATTTCCCAGAAGGGCTGAAGGAGAGACTACATAACAACAGCTGGTCACGCTCACCATCTGAAGGAAGAGAAGCAACTCAATTACTAGGTCTCCAGCTACAATTCAAGATGTTGTTCAGTGCCACATGCAACCATGGCCTGCGGTTAACCATCAGGAAGCCTTACGGGAGGTATTTTGTAGGGACAGAAATCAGGAAGGTCCCACTGGGGGAGCTCTAATACCCATGTGGGCCACAGGGGAAAGAAGGGAGAGGAATAATTTTTTTTTTTTTTTAATTCACATGTCAGGCTGGCTGCAACACATACCGAGAGAGGTGATTCTCCCCCTCTGCCCTCACGAGACCTGCCTTGGAGTACTGCATCCAGGTCTGAGGTCCTCAGCACAGGAATGACATGGACCTGTTAGAGCAGGTTCAGAGGAGGCCAAAAAGATGATCCTATGGCTGGAGCACCTCTTCTATGAGGACAGGCTGAGAGAGTTAGAACTGTTCAGCCTGCAGCAGAGAAGGCTTTGGAGAGCTCTTAGAGCCCCTTCCAGTACCTAAAGGAAGCTTACAAAAAAAAGAGCAAGTTTTTTTGCAGGCAGAGAGTGATTGGACAAGGGGGAGTGGTTTTAAGCTAAAAGAGGAGAGGTTTAGATTAGGTGTTAGGAAGAAATCCTTTACTTTAAGAAATTACTTTACTTGGTGAGGCACTGGCTCAGGTTGCCCAGAAAAGCTGTGCATGCCCCATCCCTGGAAGCGTTCAAGGCCAGGTTGGACAGGGCTTTGAGCAACCTGGTCTAGTGGGTGGCATTCCTGCCTGTGGCAGGGGGGTTGGAACTTTGAGGTCCCTTACAACCCAAACCATTCTATGATTCTAAGTCCAAGCTCATAGTATGCAGTCCCACAGAAAAGCAATGAAAGCAGGGGAACATCAGCCTTATAGCCTCTGCCCAGATATGAAGGCACAGCTTGATGACACACAGTGTCTTCCCAGACAAGCCAGCTGGAATCAGTACATGCAGAGCACTTGCTGGTTAGACTAGCTCCGGGCATCCCCAAGCGCCCGGGGTTTTGGCTCAGCTGGCATCAATCACTGCCAGAGTCCCCAGGACAAAGTCCTGCTTCTGCACTCACCCAAGACACCCATCTCAGTCTGAGCAGCTTTGGGCTCCTTTAAGTTTGGGCCAGGGAGGGGACACACAGAGGTGCCCCCAGGCCTTATGAAGTGGCCATGCTACACACCACTCTTGGGTTAATGCCTCTACAACAGTATCCAGAGACTTCTCCTTGAAGTCATGAATGCAGCCAGCACAGGTAGGAGCAGGGCTTGGATGGAAACTCAGCCTCCTGCCCAATCAGACACCATCCCAGTGCACCCACACCCTGAGGTGTTTCCCCACTGCAGTGGACTGCCCTCTTAGGTGCTGGGTCTCAGCATTCTGGTGCTTTGAGTACTAGGCAGGTGCACTGGTTGGCAGGGCGTGACCATACTGGAGAAAATATTCCAACCCCCACCAAGAGCCTGTAGGACACAGAGCCAGGCGGGGACACACCTCTGTGAATGTGGAGTCAAGAGAACTTAAATGGTTTTAGAGGAGCTACTTGTCTGTCTCCCCATAGTTTAGGCACTGCCTGCCTTCCTTGAGAACAAAGTGCTCTTGGCTTAGCAATCCAGCTGTGGTTTCAGGATTGTTGCTTCAAAATTCACCACAATCTCTGAACAGAAGAACAGGTCAGCTTTCTCTGAAGAGCAACCTAAAAGTGACCCATCTCTCTCCAGATCCCACATATTTAATAGCACAGAAGAGTCATCTGTTTACCTTCCCTCCTGGCAGTGATGTTGCATGCCATTTAGCCCCACAGCACATGTTTACTGTACTCTCCGAGACAGCACGCTCACCTCTGAGCTAGACATGCCAGCGGGCACCCACACCCTTCCTGCCTCGGCCCCTCTCCCACAGACAAGGGAGTCGTGGAACACAGGGTCACATACCACTGCAAATTCCATCCTCAGTCACGGCTGCCAGGGCCTGCTCCTCTTTCCAGGTCTGCTTGGCAGAGTAAGGCTTGTGATGATGGACAGATACCCCCTCCATAGTTCCACACCACCAGGAGCCCCCCACTTGTATCCCTGCTATGTGCCCAGCTCATGCCTGAGCAACCAGCACCCATAAGTCACCTGCCCAGCCCGCACCAAGAGAAGTGGCTACATCCCTTGGAGGATGCCACTGAGCACCAACCATTTACCAGACAAGGGCTGGGACAGATTTCTGATCTGGAGACCCATCCTTTCTCTTCCCAAAACCAACCTAAACCCAACTATGCCCTGCCAGGAGGCAGGGCTGGCAGCTCTAACCAGGGGAGCAGGGACTCCCACTCCGACCACTGGCTGCAGTCTCTGCTCCACAGTTTGCAGAGCCAGGGCCAGCTCCTGGGTCCTACCTGGGGCGACAGTCAGCAACTCTGATCCAGGAGCTCTGACCCCCAGAACTGCTATTCCCTGTGGGTGCCCACTCTGCCAAGCTCCCACCCAGCCCCTCCAACTCCCCCAAACCCCACACTTACAGCCAGCATTTGCAGAGCCTCTACCCAGCAGATCCCAGCAGCTCTTGCAAACCATTCTCCCATGGCAGAATGTCTCCAGAGAGAAGGAAAGCTCTCACCTGCCTGCAGTTTGCTCCTCCAGAGCAGGCAAGCAGAGAAGCAGCTAAGTTAGCTCAGCACTCCCTGGGGCAGAGCAATAGCCCCAAGATGCATTTCCAGCTCCAGCCAGTGCCTTATAGAGCTGCATGGGCGTTCCCTGGGACCAGCTGTCATGGTCCCTGTCACACCTGGGCTGTGTTGCCCACTGAACTCAAGCAGTCCCACTGTGAGTCCTCCAGGTGCTTCTCAAAGTACCCTTAATCTGACTGGTATTTCCAACAGGGAAATGACAACCTGCTCATGGTCTGACAGTTTCCAGGTACAGAAGAGACCTGCTTTGTCCCCCTCTAGCCTTGCCTAGCTGGTAGCAAAGGGGAAAGATCTCAGTCCTCCAGCAGCTCTGCAAGGCTTCAGACTGACATTCAGTCACTTTGAAGTGGGCAAAGAGCAGTTTGGGGTCAGGGTCTTCTCCCCAGGGGAGTCTAGAGCCAACTCTGCTGACTGCAGATCCAGAGCACTGAGAAGGCTCCTTATATGCCACTGGGAAGGGCTGGTTTGACAGGGATAGGAGCAGTCTGCCATGGAACATCCACAGCTGGCAATTAGAGGAGTGAACTTCAGGGAATGCCTACAGCAAGGATGCCAGGCAGGAGTGCAGAGCAGGTGGGACAACAGGGCACAGTGAGGAGGTGGTGTGATGTGGATCATAGCTGCTATACCTTTGTTCTCAGTGTGGGCTGGAGGTAGAGGAAGCACTGGGAAGCAGCACATGACTGACATGCTGTGAGCCTGGTTCCAGCTGGGATGGGCACCTCCCCTCCCTGGCACCAGGGCTGGAGAACACCGGCAGGAAACGGCGTGATTCGATGATATCAGCAGCAATAACAATGTGTCTCCTGAAGGAGATGAGCAGCTTCCCCTTCAGACAGGCAGGGTGGAGGGCTCCTGTCTCCTGTCACCAATCTGTTCTCTCTCTCTCTCACTTGCCCTTCTTCCATAATGTTACTGCTCTCCTCCTCCTTGCAGAGGGGATCTCTACTCCCAAATCGAGCCAGGGTAAGACCAGATACAGAGCAGCCATGGGAAGGTTCGAGGAGGCTTAGACCCTTCTGGGGTTCATACAGGACTGTTAGACTGGGGCCATGAGCCTTTGGAGGAGCTTGGGGGGAGGAGGGACAAGTGGGTCAAGAGCTTCCTCCCCACCACAGAAACACACAGGTCCAAGTGTGTGTTCTTTGCTGCTTTTTTTTTCTTTATGCATGCAATGCTAAGAAGTTGGAATGGACATTAAAGATCATTCTGTCCCAATTCCTCTTGCCATGGGCAGGGACACTTCCCACTAGACCAGGCTGCTCAAGGCTTTATCCAACCTGGCTTTGAACACTTCCAGGGTTGGGAACAACTACAACCTCCCTAGGCAACATGTTCCAGTGTCTCACCACCCTCACAGTCAAAAAAGGCTTTGGTTTTGGGTAATACTTTGCAGCTCCTCCTTGCATTTGCTGCTGGGTGAGATGAAGGTGTCTGAGAAAAGAGTGTGAGCTGGTGACTGAACCTGCACATCGCACCCGCCATCAGGAGAGCGGGAGGGAGCTGGGCAGCCGCTTGGGCTGGCACACCAAAGGAGGCCTGAAACTACCGCATGTATATTGTCTTTTCCCTTAAGACTACCCCGTCATGGAACCCCCGGGGCCTTTGAGCCGCGCTCCGCCGCACCCGCCCCGCCGGGGGCTCCCTGAGGGGGCGCAGCCGCCATCTTGGCGGGCGGGCCGGGGCGAGGCCTCGGCGCGGGGCGACACCTGGCGGCGGCACTGGGCAGCGCGGCCGCTCCTCCCGCCGCTCCC
>VZRV01000623.1:182265-226310 GCA_013398115.1 Falcunculus frontatus
CCCTACCCCCCCGTCCCCCCAGCCCCACCAGTTTGGGGGCGGTCTGGTTGCCTTTGGGCAAGCGACACCCCACGTGGAGCTGTATTTATAGACAAATCCAAGCACAGCGAGGTAACTTCCTGACTTTTTCCCCTCTTCATTGCACTCCTCAGTCTGTAATTTCCTGTTTGCTTCTAAAGCTATTTTTACTAAGAAAAAAAAAAGAGTTAAATATTTATAACAGTTCTATCTATTCCCTAGCAGAATAAAGCAAAGATCTGGGTGAGTCTAGCATGGATCATGGATTAACTGCCAGGCAGCAACCTGTCCTGCCTGCGTGCTCCACAGCCCTTCCATCCCAGCACATGTGGCTGGTGCTCCTTCACCGGCTGGCTCCCATCAGCCAGCCCCACACTACAACATGGGAAAACTTATGAGCCTTCATAGTTGTTTCTTTTTTATTTCTTTTTCTGTCTTTCTGCGGTACCTTTCTGAAGCTTTTGCCAACTTTCTCCATAAATAGAAGAGGATAGGGATGTCTACTGAAAATAGGTGTATCTACATGCACATATGTGGTAGAGAATATCCTGGCCCTTGGGAGACTGGGATTTCTGAGAGAGCAGGCAGGACCCAAATGTCCCGGAGAAATCTGGAAGGGGTAACTGCTACACAAATGATACTCACATGGTCCCAGCACCAGGCATGCCTACAGCAGGGCTTTCAGGGCAGCTCTGAGCCCACAACTCATCCAGCTGCCTGTGAGAGCCTCAGAGACCCAAAACTGCCAGGGAGATACACATGGCGAGCCCCCAGGTGGGCGCACAGCCAGAAGCCAACTTCCCCCCAGCCGGCCAAGGAGCCAAAGCAGCACTTTAAATGGCTCTCCAACTTCAACAGCGTGGGCTTAGCTGGGCTCCAGGAGGCAAAGCTTGTGTGCAGGCAGGGATTGCCCCGCATCGCTGTGACAGAGGAAAGCACAGATACAGCACAGCTGCTGCAGAGTTTGGTCACTACCAGTGCCCTGTGGCCTTTCCAAGCCATTCTTCCTGGGCTGCCCACAAGCTCGGGATGACCTGTGGTCTGATGTAGACCAGACCAACTGGGCTGGTGGCCACCTCCCCAAAGTGTCCTCAGCACTCTCCCTCCCTCTCCAACTAACCTGCCACACGTTTCATTTTACCTTCAGGACAGCCTGGATGTGTGGCCACAGATGCCAGGAGAAGATGAGGTGAGAGGAGCCCAGGTGGCTTCTTCAGGGATCCTTGCCTTCCAAGTAGCTATGAGGAACAGCTGTGTCTGGCTGCAGGGAAGATCACAACTCTTGGATCTGGGGTACTCATAAAATCAAAGCCCCTACCCTGCTGGCTTCCACTCTGGCTGTTCTGCAGAAATCCCCAGTAGCAGCAGCCTCATCACACAGTCCGCAGGGATTCCCACGGTCTCGTTTGCTCCTCCAGGGGAAAGCAAGGAAGTCTGAGCCACGAAGGAAGGTGTGGATCACCCCACCCAGCTCCTGCTGACCTAAAGATCCCTCTGATCTTGTCTGTCCTCAGCCGGTCCGGGGGGAAAGCCTTCTGGGGAAAGGCACCCTGCAGGCCGACGGGTGGCACAGCCTCTGGGGAGGGTCCGCAGCCCTGCGGGGAGCCTGGGGCCGCTCACTGCCGGCAGCCGGCGGGGGCAGCCGGGGGAGCCGAGGGGCTGGCTCCACGCGAGCCGGAGGGGTGCAGCGCGGAGCACAAAGGCTCTCGCATCCTGGCCGCTCTGCCCTGGAACGCAGCATGGGAACCGCTGCCCAGCGCGAATCTGTTCCTCATTATCCGCCCCGGCTGCCGACTGATCCCGGCTCCGTCACCACTGGCGGCACAGCCCCGGCCCGCTCGCATCCCATCAGCCGAGCAACTTCTGCACGGCTTCACCGTCCCGGGTAGCGGGACACACCAGGGTCAGGGCTGGCATCCCCCTCCGAGGGCAATGACAGAGGGAAAACGAATTGTTCCCTCTGCCAACAGGCAGAGGAGGCTTCCAGTGAAAGCAGGGAGCAGGGATGGCTGCTTCAGGTGCGAAGAGCGGGAAGGCAAATGCAGAATTCAGGGGAGGTGTTCAGTCTGATTGTAGGTGAGATGGATGCCTGGACAGATGGACATGAGGAGGCAGGAGCAAGGAACAGACTGATGTGTCTCCAAAATATTTGTACCAGATATAATCAGACTGAACACCTCTCCTGAATTCTTCTGCATTTGCTGTCCCGCTGTTCTCCATGAAAATATGAGCACGGCCAAAGCCTCTGCCACGCTTTGTGTGAGTGAGAGGTGAGGAGATGTCTCCTAATCACTCGCTTCCCACTGCTTCTGCCTGTATAGAGCAGTGTGAAAACCTCCCAAGAGGGTGTCAGAAGTGCTCCAGAAACAGAGCAGGATCAGCAACCATACACGTGAGTCAACAGCACCCTTGGTGCAGTGGAGAATATGAAGCTGGCAAGTTCAAGAAAATTATTATTTCTTGCACGTGGTACCTGTGAGACACAACTGGGTGCTAGTTCCAATATGAGTCTTCCCAAAAGAATATATATATATATATATATATATATATATATGTATGTATAAATATACACATATATATGTCAGGGAGAACCAGCTTTAAGAAGACAAGGTAGAGGGGAGCTACCAACAAGGTGGCACACAGAAACCACAGCCCAACTCTTCCCAGAGACACACTTGGAAGAACAAGAGGTAACAGAGACAACCTGCCCCAGGGGAAATATTTACTGGGCATAAGGAGAAATTCATTCTGTGCAAGACTAGTGTAGCTGTGGTGTGGCTCTGGGACAGGGACAGTTTACGCCTCCATCCTCAGGAACATTTCAAATCTGGTGGGACAGGGCTCTGAGCTACCTGCTCTAGCTTTGCTACCAGCCCTGCAGGGAGCTGGGCTTGGACTACGGACCTCCCAAGCCCCTTCCAGTCTGAAATTTACCTGATACTCCAATGTCCATTGTGAAAAAGTGATGCAGCAATTTTAAGACTCACTTGTAAGATGGCCAACACCAATCCATTGCCCACAGCTCCTCCACACAGCTGATGCCAGAGCTGCCTTACATCCCCTGCTGACTTCACAAGTTTTGGTACCACAGAGGAACTGGAGGAGCTGAGTATTGGAGAAAGCAAATGCCTGTGGAAAAACCGTGCAGGTTTAATGGCAGGCTCTAACCAGAAGCCCGGGTGAAAAATGACAGGTCTGCTCTCGAATGGGGTTGCTTACAGTAACAGTCAGAGGGTTGTATGCTCTGGGTTAGAGTCTGACAAGCAGCTCCTCTGGCTGTGCCTTACTGTGGAGAAGCAGAGGTTTGGGCAAATGCATTCGTGGTTTGGCCCACTCCTTGTGTTTTTCCACTGAAGCACTTTAGTATTTTTAGGCTGAAAGAGACGACTCTGTGCTACGTTGGAAGAATCAGAGCAGTCCTGTGCAGGCAGGACACTCTAAGGTGAAATACAGAGAGTGGAGTACAAGAATAAAAACTGGCAAGGAGCCACCATTCCTGCTCACAACAAGGCTGGGGTTAAGAGTGGGAAGAAGGAGCTCTGAGCTGCTGGCTGGTGGCATGGAGAACCTGCACACACAGTAGCTGCTAGGCTCAGATATCCAGATGAGAGAGCAGCAACCAGCCCCAGCATTTCCTGAAGCTGAGATGTCTGCTTTCCCTCCTCTGAGGACTTAAAGGCCACAGACCCACCTCTTCCAGGGAACAACCTGGCCCACACAGCCTGGTGCACTGCCAAGGCGATTGTGTCTGCAGGCGATGCTGGCACTGAGGTCCAGCACACAGAGCACAGCTCAGCCAGCAGCGTTGTTGGTGAGATGCAAGGCAGATGGGGAATGTCACAAGGAGCAAGAGCTTCCACGGGGGCCAGTGCAAAGCTCACAGGGTTAGGAGCTGCCTTTGACCCTGCCAAAAAGGACCTGGGGGTGATAGTGAATGCCAGATTCAATACAAGCCAAACATCTACCTTGTGAGTCAAGTAAACCACATTTACTCTCCTTCAGGAAAAGCAGAGACCAAGGAGATCAAAGGAAGAGCAAAACCAGCACGCACCGATGCAAGGAAGCTCCTGTGACCCAGAATACCCTGAAACAGACCCCTTTGAAACATATTTTTGGCAAGGAGAGAGGACATGGGAAGATGTGGGCTCCCAGCAGGCTGGTGGTTGTGCAGCCACAGCTCTGGGCAGAAGGGCCCAGCCTCTCGCTGGCTGCTCCCTCTGCACAGCCTAATGACAGCTGCAGGCAAGCATCTCTTTGGAAAGAATTCCACATTTTCCACAAACTATATGGAAACCAGGAAATCCAGTTAGGCACATCCTGGCTGAGAGGGGAGTTGGGGCCTTGGATGGAGAAGAACGGAGAGGCACAGGGACACGGTGCCTGCAAAGGAGAACCAAACCAGGATGGGCAGAGGTTCCCAGACAGCAGAGACCACAATGTCTGCTCCAACTCCAGTTTATTGAACATTACAAAATACTCTGCATATATTTTCACATTATAACAATATCCTTGCAAATAATATATTAAGTCTCGAGTCATTTGTGGTGCCCATGGCTACAGAAAACACTGACCCAACTAGAGATTTAGTATGGCCCAATATCAGAAATCAAAACTAGAATAAGTCATACCAGAAATGCAAAACTATATAAAAACCTTTTAAAAACCTCATGCTTATCTGCTGGAACAGGTACAGAGCTGAAGGGCCTCTGCTGAGCCCTGCTGATAGTGCTGGTGGTCCCACCAGCTCTCCTGCTCCCTCACCATTGGGCTCACCCACCCAGTGCATCCAAAGGTCCCCTTGGCACCTGCTGTCTCAGCACACCCATAGAACTGGAACAGGCAGGTTTTTATCTGCTTTGGAGCATTAACAGTCCAAGTCCCCATTTTTCCCAAAGAGGAGCACCCCCAACCCTCCTGCTCTGCCAGTGCCCAGCCATTGTGCTCTTTTTTGTGCTGAGCAGTTCTTGGGGAGCAATTTTTGGCCCTTGGGGTCACACCAGAAATAATTCATCGTGTGGGCCGCTGAGTCCCACCATCCTCTGAGGAGGGAGCAGGGGTGGCTGGGATGCAGGTGTTGGGGACAGACCTTTGAAGATGCACTCTGCTCACACCCATCACCCCTGTTCCTGATGTACATTCATACCTGCTGCTCGCTCCACTCCCTGCACCATGACCAGTCCTCTCAGGTGATGCACCCCAGGCAGCTGGAGGGACTGGGACATGGGCAGAATGAACACCAAGGATGCTGTGCAGGGCAGCTGCCTCCTAGTAAAGCCAGAAAGCTGAACACTGCAGCTGTTGGGAACACATCCAGGTGACAGGCGTGAGGCTGGCACAGCAGGTTGGCTGTTAGAGAAGTCCCTGTGCGTACAGGTTCACTAGTCCAGCTCCTGGTGGAGTCAAACCCCAGGAGCACTGCTCCCAGTCCTGAGAAAGTCATGGCCTTGTCTCTGTGGTGCCTCCATAACGGGGGGAACGCAGAGCTGTTGTGGCAAGGAGCCTATCTCTGAGCTCCTGGCTGAGCTCCGTGCACGCTGTGAGGAACCAGCACCGTGGCCACCTTGAAGTCAGTGGCTCAGTCACCAGGTGTGGGTGGGCTCTTGTGCACCGGCACCGCTCCCAGCCCTTTGCCAGAGGTCTCCTACTCACAGCCAGGCTGGAGATCAGCTCATACTCCTACAACTGTGAGCAGCCACAGCCCATTTGCCAGCAGCCACCACCTCAGGGCAGCACAGCCATGACAGGATCAAGTCTGTTTGGGATCCCAGCCCTGGGAGAAATATCTCTAACCTCCCAGCTGCGGAGATGGGTAGGGACCAGAGAGGAAGAATGAGGTTTGGGATCTGTGCCTCCCTGGGTGGACAGGGGCTGGTACCTGCTGTTGCAGCACAAAGACCAATTATTGACCAGGTTTGCATCAGTAGGTGCATGGGCAAAGCACACCCTGGAGTACAGCTCCAAGAGGAATACTGGGTTCTCCTGCCACTCCTGGAGTTTATGGAGACACACACAAGCAAGACAGAGCGGTCAGCAGGTCAGCCTGTCTGCAGCTCTCAGCCCCTTCCCAATCCACAGGGTGCCTCAGAGGTGGCTCGCTCTGTTGAACATCAGCCACCTGGGCTCTGCAGTGGGTGGCATCCTGCCCTGCTCCTCTGTGGCCATCAAAGGCTGCAGCTCCTGCTGCTCAGGACCGTCCGGGCTGCTGTCACTCTGTGACCGGCCACTCTTGGAGACATGGCTGGGGAACTGGAAGCAGGAGCTCTGCTCTGGCATCGCTTGGCTTGCAGACTGGGGTTGCTCCTCCAGCACAGGGCAGGCGAATCTCCTGTGCTGAGGTCCGCTCTCGATGCCTGGAGGGGAAGCGATGCTCTCCAGGGAAGAGATGCTTTGGTTCCACGCCTTCTGCATATCCACTGGCACGATTTTGGTGGTCTCCGAGGAGACATAAACAGCCAGATCAGCCTGGTCTCCTTTCCATGGCAGCTCCTTCTCTACCAAGGTTGGTGACGGAGGGATGATGCAGGGGCTGGGGCAGACATCCAGGCTGCCTGGAGATGCAGATGGAGGGACAGTGAGAGGGAGCTTGCACAGCTCTCAGTCTCTCCTTGGACCCTGCAAACATTGCAGAACCAACCACTACCAAATGGCCATAGAATCCTAGAATATCCTGAGTTGGAAGGGACCCACAAGGATTATGGAGCCCAGCTCCTTGCCCTATGCAGGACAACCCCAAGAATCACACCATATGCTGGCCCAGGGATGCAGGACACAGGAGGCTCTGCCATGCCTCCAGAGGACAGTGATTCTCCCATTCATGCTCTGTTGACTTTGCCAAGGCAACTTTGCTTCACAGGCAGAGGAAGGACAAGCTACCCAATGGCAGCTGCCCTGGCATGGAGCATTGGTGCCTACCAGGAGTTGTCTTTCCCTGCAGGACCTCATCAGTGGCTCGAGCGACAAACACAATCCCCTCATCGTCCTCTTTCTCCGTCTCTGAGCTGTCACTCTCCTCCTCCTCTGAGCTGACCATCACCAGGACAGGAGCTGCAGGCAGACGGAGGGGGTTGGTTTGGTGCTGTCATCCCACCAAGCTGGCAGTGGGCAGGCACAGCAGGTGCTCCCATCCCACCCCACCAGGTCCCCTTACCAGGACCTGTCATCCTCACCTGCCACTGGCCTTACCTGCGTCCTGCCAGGGGACATTTCTGTGCGTCTTCCCATTGGCGGCCTCTTTGGTCAGAGAGATGTTCTTCTGTGAAAGAAGAGGAACGGGCTGGGACCTGCCCTGTGTACAGCCCTAAATGCAACAGGTGGTCCTGCAAGCCAGCCAACATTGGGCATGCAGATTCCCACCCTGGCTACATGGCAGATGGTTCCTAGTCCTTAGGCTTTGCATCTTCATGGCCCCACAATGAGCTGCTCAGCTGCAATGGCTTCAAAAGCCTCCAAAAAAAGAAGACGTCTAAGGCTCAATCTGAGATGCAGTGCCACGCTTCTGAGCCTGAATCTGCACCAACATTGAGGCTGCTTTATGCTGAGTGTTCTTGGAAAACGAACCTGGGGCTCCTCCAGGGCTTTGCTCAGTGAAGAGCCAGCCCACAGCACTGATGGCATGCTGGGGACACATGGACACACAACACCTGCATGCTCACACGCAGCATCAACAGGACTGAGAAGAGATGAGCTGCTTTCCCCTCTGGCTCTGGAGGTGCTGATGCCCTGCAGCACCTCACCTACACCCCAAAAGGACCTCTCTTACTGCATCCTGGGGGACGCCAAATCTCCGAGCTAGGAAAAGAACAGGAGCTTGGGGAGAACTTGCCTTTTTCCTGCCTTTTTCCTTCAGCCTGGCCTTGCTCTTGGAGGAGCAGACATTGTGCTTTGTGGACTTGAAGGTCTCCAGACGCCTCTTCATGTTCTGCCGGAAGATTTCTTTATCTTGGCGCTCTTGTTTATCTGGAGAGATGAAGTGACGGCTGTAGCTGGCCTTGTACTGGCCGAGGGAGAGGCAAAGAGACATAGGGTGAGCAGCTGGCCCCACAGAGCATCGTCCATCCCTGCTCCTCTTGCGCATGCTGCTCCCCTCGGGGTCAGCCGCACGCCGTGGCCCAGGAGTGCTCACCCGCCGGCGGGGTTTGTAGAGGCTCCCTCGCAGCACGTGGTGCATGGCAGCATCTTCCTTGTCCCGGCGGCTCCGCACCGTGTCAATCACCTGCAGGTCCAGGCACGCGCCGCTCCCGCTCTCCCTCCTGTGGGGGTGTGGAGATGGAGGGGCTGGGCTCCATCCCCACATTGTGCCAGCCCCCAGGGGAGAGGGCAGCTGTGAGGTCCAGCGAGGTCTGTCCAGGGGCTCATAGGGATGCTTTTACTCACAGGAGGTTTGTGACTGACGACTCTGACATGGACGTGCGGCTGGGCATGGAGGGCAGCGCCAGCTTGGCAGCTGAGAGCACGTGGCCACCCTGGGAGGTGGGAGGACAAGGCTGGCATCAGGACAGCAAGGACCCAGCTGGGCTGGGCAGGTCCCCACTGCCTTGCCAGAGGATGCACATATGGCCCTATGTGAGGGGAACCTCTCCTGCCAGGGCCATCCTGCCGCCTGGACACCACTACTGCCTCTACCTGATCGACAAAGCTGATAGCATCACGGATGTTCAGCTTGTAGTAAACATCCCAGATCTCATCCCGCAGCCTGTAGGCAGATTTCCGCATCAGGAGCTGGCTCAGGTATTTCTTGTCAAACTGCTCCCACCTGCCATGAGATGAAGACACAGGCAGTTTAGCTCGCATGGAGTACCACGGCCAGGGATATCCACGCACACAAGGCTGAGTGTCCAAAGTATGGCAAAGGAAGGCTGGGCACACAGGAGCTGCCTGTGCACAGGGACATGTTGCCAGGGAGAGCAGGAGGGGAGGGGACACGGGACAAGGGGAAGCCAGACACCAGCGGGTCTGCGGGAGGCAGTGGGAGTAGGACTGGGGCCACCCTGCTGGAGCACTTCCCCTACAGGAAACAGGCTTTTTGCATTCTTTTCCTGTTGCTGTGCTGCAGATAAACACTGCCCAGACAGGAACAGGGCTGTTCCCTCAGTGCCCAGCACAGCTCCATCCATGAGGAGGCAGAGGGCCATTGCCACCAACATGGACACCCCAAGTTCTGACCTTGGCAAGCAATGCCAGCTCCACAGCATCCCCAGCCACACCTGCCTGACCTCTCTCTGGGATGCTTTTGTGATCTTGGTCTGCTGCACAACAGCAGCCAGATGGTACCTATCCAGACTGATGGACAGACATGCAAGCCTCCTGGTCCTGCTGCCCTGCCCACAGCAGGGGTGTCCTCCTGTGAGAACCCTGCAATGTCCCTGTGGCTGGCACGTGTCTCCCATTCACCTAACAGTCAGCAGAGGATCCTCTCTGAGACACTCACTTGTCCCGCCAGTAGTGGTAGCCGTGGTGCCCCACAATGTCCTCCACCGCTGCCAGGATGTGGTCAAAGGCCTTGAGTGAGGGGAAGAGGGTGAGTGGTGGCAAGGCTGCGGGTGCTCCGGGGGTGCCGAGGTCATACACGGCCCTCGCCCAGCCCCACAGGTGTGGGGAGCCAGGCAGCCTCTGGCACTATCACCTACGTGCTCATGCAGCTCCTCGTTCAGCGTGGGTTTGTGGTGGTCACTGCGCTTCACCTTCAGCCACGTCACCAAGGGTTTGATGGTGAGGCCCTAGAATGGCAGGAGAAGGCAAGGGAAAGACTGGGAGGGCGAGAGGGTGCATGGCTGGGGCACAGGGAGCAGAAGCAGCAGGAAGTGACGGGACAGCGGCTGTGCCAGCCATGCATGCCCCTACCAACCCAACCCCTGTGCCATGGTATACACCCCCAGTCCTCCTTCCCCTACACTCATAGTCATCTTCCCCATGGCTTCCCTTCCCAGGGCGCTGAATGCCAGAGCCAGGGCCCATCAGCAGCTTTGTGAAGAGAACAGCCTGGACAGGCACACACTCTGGGAGCTCCTGGAGCCAGTCCCAGAACGAAAGGCCAGTGGGAAAAGAACGTGAGCCGTGGCCCCACTATCGCAACAGTCCCACAGCGGTCCTGCACACCTGCTGATGGATGGGTGCCAGAAAGCACCGAGGAACAAAGGTCACTTGAAAAAAGATGTTTTCCCAAAGCACATGTCCCCAGGCCAGTTCTGGGGCAAGAAAGCAGTGCTGGAGGAGGGCACAGTGCCAATCCTCACCTGCACAATGACAGTGAAGAACACCACCACGATGGTCGTTGCCACAAAGTAGTCCTTGGCTTTCACCTTTTCCCTGTCCAGCAGGATGACCAGGGCGAAGGCCACGGCCCCACGGAGGCCACCATATGACATGACCACCTGGTCA
Organism: Falcunculus frontatus; assembly: GCA_013398115.1. Taxonomy (NCBI): domain Eukaryota; kingdom Metazoa; phylum Chordata; class Aves; order Passeriformes; genus Falcunculus; species Falcunculus frontatus. The sequence continues at coordinate 192,661 of VZRV01000623.1, forward strand.
ATCCTGTCCAGGGGGATGAGGCGGAAGCGGTTGAGCACATAGGTCTGGAGGACAACGCCTGGGGAAGAAGGAGAAGGAGAGCCTGGAACGCTGGAAGAACCCCACCTGCTCCAGGAGACAGCACAAAATCCCAGCCAGGATCCATGACTGGCCTTGTGCCCCAACCTTTCTTGGGGAATATCCCTTTTTGGCATGAAAAGGGCTGTGTGTTACCGGCCACATACACAGCGGGACAGACTGACCCACAGCTCTGAAGAGCAGGATAAAGAACAGGGTGCCCAGCACCAGTGCCGTGTCCCATGTCCACTTGGAGGTGTCCACAGCCGAGATGCCCAGAAACATGAAGATGATGGTCTCTGAGCTGCTGGCCAGTGTCTTCATGGTGTATTTGACTGTGGTGCGGGATTTCTGGGAGATGTTGGCTTCCACATACTTCTTGCAGCAGATCCCACAGAAGGTGACTCTGCAGAGGGGCAGAAGGAGCTGGCATGGCCCTACGGCGGGATGAGGAGTGGGTCTACTCACTGCCTCTTGCTGCTCAGCACTGCAAGCCCAATTTCCTGGGCTCCCCTGGGGGACACCCCAGTACTCACGCCAGGATGGCGGAGAGTGAGACCATCTCGGCAGCAAGGTACGCGACGTAGGCCAGGAGGAAGACGAAGAGTGGCTCGATGATGCGCACGCGCTTGGTGAACCGCGTGATCAGGGCCAGCAGGAAGGCGAAGAGCAGCCCCACGGCCGTGCCCCCCAGGCTCACCAGGAAGAAGGAGGCTGGTGGGAGGAGCAGACTCATTTGCACCATAAGCAAGTGGGACCAGCTCCTGTGCCCCACAGCCACGCCATGCTGGGCTGGCCAAGCACCATGTTCCCACCCAGGTCCCCACCTGTCATCTCATGGAGCACGGAGCTTTGGATGATCCCAAAGCATCCCCTGAAGCACCTCTGCTATGGGGACAGGCTGATAGAGTTGGGGTTGTTCAGGCTGGAGAAGACTCTGGGGAGACCTCAGAAACTCTTCCAGTACCTAAAGGGTACTCCGAAAGAGCTGGAGAGGGACTTTTGACATGGAGTGACAGGACAAGGGCAAATGACTTCAAACTGACAGAGGGCAGGGTTAGGTTGGGTATTAGGAAGAAATTCTTCCCTGTGAGGGTGGTGAGGCCCTGGCAGAGACTGGCCAGTGAAGCTGTGGCTGTCACCCATCAGGGAAGTGTTCAAGGCCAGGCTGGGTGGGAGTGGGGCTCTGAGCAACCTGGTCTAGTGGAAGGTGTCCCTGCCCATGGCAGGGGGGGGTGGAAGAAGATGGTATTTAAGGTCCCTTCCAGCCCAAACAATTCTGCAATTCTATGCTGATGGCTGGCATGTGATGCATGGAGATGACAGAGCTGTGGTCCTCAGTGCCCCCCACACAGGACAACAGCTCCCATGCTTGCCCCCTTCCACTTCCACAAGAAAGGAAGAGCTGGAGGGGCTGGTGTGGCAATTACTCACCTACCCCCTTCACGTAGTCTGTGGCGTGGATGTGCGCTGGGCCCAGCTCCACAAAAGAGTTGAAGACTTTGTACAGCACCTGCAGGCAAGGCAAATCCCTTGAGAAATGCAGGGCATTGCCCTGCCTTGAGAGGGGTGGATGGGTCCTGTGGAAGAGGCATTTCCCACCCCAAACCTGTCAGGTAACAGCTCATTTCAGCAGGCAAAGTCTCCCAGGGCCAGGAGAGAGGAAAGGCCAAGAGAGCATGGCACAGGTCTGCCCCTAGCCTGGGGATGTCACCTGCATCCTCTACCCATCCTGCAGGAGTCCAGCACCTTGGACCATGTTGGACTCAACATTAGAGTCCCCCAAGTTGCAACTCACCACGGTGACAGCATCATTCAGTAGAGACTCGCCAAACACAATGATGAAGAGGGTCTCATTAACATGGACCTCTTCGAAGACAGCCAGGACTGCCACAGGGTCCACAGCTGAAATCAGGCTGCCAAAGAGCAGGAAATCCATCAGCCCAGCTTCAACACCCGGATCTGTTAGGACAGAAGGACCAGGGTCAGGCAAACCAGCCACCCCAGAGCCTCTCTCACCAGGCAAAAACAAGCCTGTCCCTCATCTGATCCCAGTGACTTGGCTGCAGCATCTCCATGGGGAGTGCAGTGGGATGAGCCCAAAAGAATTCTCAGACCTCCAGGGTGCCCCTGGAAAAGCGGGGCTTAGCGCATTCTTGCTGCAACATGAGAGGAGCATGAGGGATGTCCCCGTTGGCACCCAGGTGCATCCCTGCTCCTCCAGCAGGTACCACCAAAGGCGGCTCAGCAGCCCCACCTCAGGTTCAGGCAGTGGTTCCTCAGGAGAGCTCAAAACACAGCCTAGGCCAGCCAGGGCCAGTGGCTCCAGCCAAGGACAGGGAACACGGCAGCGAGCCAGCAACGCTAGCCAAGGTCAGCAGACAAAAATAGCAAAGACATGAGTCAGCCCAGTGCCAAGCAGGGCCCGTCTGTCCTGCACGCTTGACCATCCTGCCAGAGCGCCATTCCCAGGATGTCAGGACCCCACTCGTGCTGTAATTCCTAGGAATCCACAGCAGGGAGAGGCAATGGGCTATGAAATCGGGGGTGCTTTGCACCTGCAACCTATTTTTTGGGGATGTGGTCCAAGCTGGGCAGCCCTGCACACCCACCCATGAGCCCGGCCCGGTGCAGCCCCCAGAGTGCGGTGCCGGTGGCAAAGGAGTTCCAGAGCGTGCCCACCACGGCGTAGGTGAGGATGGCACCGATGTTGTCGAAGAACAGCCGGCTGGGCATGAAGTACCCCGAGTCCAGGACGATGGGGGGCAGAAGGAAGAGGAAGAACATGTTGGGCTCCAGCTGGTACTCAGCTTTCTTCGCCACAGCCAACACAATGCCCCCCAGGCCCAGCCCCAGCAGGATGAGGAGGCAGCTCTCTGGGACGATGGATGTCACCTTCCTTGACAGGTGGAAAACTAGAAGGAAAAGAAGAATGAGAGCATCAGCCAAATAGGCACATAGACAGAGCATCGCAAATCCACAGGCTTCACAGAACAGTTGGGTGATGCATGATGGATGGGAGGAGAACAAGGGAGCACCTATGGAAAGGCTGCTTCGTGGCCATGTGTGCACGGAAGACCTTTTAGCTACCTCCCAGGTCAGGATTTCATGTCCCTAACTCTTTAGGATTTCCCTCTCCTTCTCAGCCACTGTCTAATAAGCCAATCAGCCAGGCATTTCACTTTTCTTGGCTTCTGTTATCTGCACTTAAAGGTTTAAAGCAGGCAGCGAGCACGTTCACAGTGTCACGAGCACTGCTGGCTGCCGTTCAAGTGAAGAAATCCTGGTGCACCGGGACATGTTACCCCACTCGGAGACGAGGATGCTCAGCCCTGGTGACGGGGTGACCTTGTTTGCATCTGTCTGAGCCAGCAGCCAGAGCAGCATGCAAACCACTGCAGCACAAGCCATGCCAGAGCACAACCTCCCTCAGCACCAGCTAACCTACCTGCATGCAAAAACACAGGCACTTGGGAGCTGCAGATTTAGAGATGCTTGGAATAATCAGTTTATTCCATGCAAGGTTTGGGCCAAATCTTAAGCTGCCGTGGAACAGGATGTATTTTCTAAAGCAAGCAGAGGATGCCCTGGTATTCATCCATCAATAATGTGGCAGCATCCTGGGCTCAGGCACAAGCCAGCAGGATGCCACGCCAGCCAGCACAGGGGATTCGTTCCTCCGGGCACCCTTGTCCCCCATGGCAGGGTGTCTCGTGTAATCCCAAATCAGTCCAGCTTCCAGGCAGGCAACCCCCCATCCCTGGGGGTTTCTCCTCGCTAGCACAAGGTGCTGTATTTTTGCTGCCCCCCCAAAGGGCATTGCTTGGGGAAAGGCTGTTGAGGGTCACAGTGGTTTTGTCCCCCTATCATTGAGTTCTGCCATCACTTGTGACATCCAACCCAGCTCTGTCGCATGACTTGGCCATCAATGAAGAAATCTCCTGGGGAGTGGGTTCCTCCAGGCACTTGGAGAGCCACCTCTGTCCTTGTGCACCCAGCAGGTACAAGAGACATCAGGGTAGGCTCTGAGCCATCACTTGGCTGCAAGCCCAGCCCTGCTGCCAACCCCAAAACCCAGTCCCTAAAGCCCTTTAGCTGGACTAAAGGTGCCCATTGCTGTGACAAGCTACCCCTCCAGAAGGCAAGTTGTGCTATGGCTGTGCACCAACCCGAGGTCACTGGGCTGCTTTCCTCCTTCGGAATCCCCACACACGGAGCATAAGGTCTGCCTAGCCCAGGGTGCTGTCTCCAGTGACATAGACCTGGAGAGGAGCCCAGGACCAGGCAGCACTTCATCAGTAGGTTTCCATGTCTTTATGCCCTTGTCATTTTCCTCTGAACCTGTCCTGGTCCTGCTCTATCCTTCTGGGACAGGTCTCAATGTCCCTGAGATGTGGACAGCCAGGGAACTGAGGCTGTGGCCTCCTGATGTTCTTCCTTTCCCAGCACCTCTTAGGTGATTTTCTTTTCTTCACCACAGGTGAGCTCTGAATTAGAGGAAATAATTCAATGTCAAAGATCTGGTCCACAACCAGAGACAACATCTTTGAGCCCACCACCCAATGTGCAGGCTAAGGGCCACTTTTCCTTTAGCTGAGGACCTCGAGAAGTTGCTCCTTGGCACGGTGAGCCCCATCCATGCCCCAGCACTGGCTCCCTGCCATAATACAGCAGGAGCACTGCTGCAGCCAGCAGGGGCAGAGCAGTGAGCACAGGGGCAGCATGATCTGCAGCTCCACCACCAACCACCTCGACAGGAGAGAGCACCCAGGCCAAGCCTCTGCCATAGCTCTGCCACCAAACATCCCAGCCACAGAGCCTGGGGCATCCCCCCTCAGTCCCAGCCCTCTGCTCACTGCTATGGGCTGCAATACAGCCCTGGAGACTGTGGTGATATGGACACTACAGCCCTCCAAGCAGACCCACAGCCTGAGGAAAAGCTGGCTGGGCTTCATCCAAGCCAAATTCCTGCTAAATGACCGCACAAATCACTGCAGAGCATTGTTCACCCCACACAAGCTGCCTTCACCAGTGGACGAATGGTGCTCACTCAGCGCCTGCAGCAGGCTGCGAAGCTGCTTCCCACCCACGGGAACAAAGCTCTGAAGTTTTCAAGAAGGGAACGAGGCGTCCAGCCCCTTTCTGCATTCTCAGGAACATTGCCAAGATCCCTGCTCTCTGCTTCGGCAACCCATCTGCATTCCCCATGCTGTGGAGCTATGTCCTCGCTGGCTGAAGGGACCCAGGAGAGTGTGCAGGGATGCTGTGGGGACATGGATTCTCGCTGTCATCTATCATGGAAGTGTCCAAGGCAAGGTTGGATGGGGCTTTAAGCAACCTGCTCTAGTGGAAGGTGTCCCTGCCCATGGAAAGGTAGTTGGAAAAAGATAATCTCTAAGGTCCCTTCCAACTCAAACCATTCTATGGTTCTGTGATTGTTTCCAAGGCAGAAACTTGGGAAAGTAAAGGAGAAGCATCAATGGGAAAAATCATACTTGTCCAAAAATCTCCTGGCTGATGGGGAAAGCTGTCACCCTCCCCAGCACATGAGCTCCCCTGTGTCACAGAGAGCAGCCAGTGGGGACAGGCAGAATGAGCTCTAATTTTATACACGCTAGGCAAGGATTTCAGCACTAGAGGTTCCCACAGCAACAGTAACTTAGCCACATGTGAATTAACTTCAGAGACATAATCCATACTCAGGCATCCATAATAAAGGATTTGCCATTGAGAGAACTCAGGGCCAAAACCTGCTCTGCTCCTCCAGAGCTTGGGAAACAGCAGAACACCTAAACCAAGACACGAGCAGCTGGGGACAGAGGTGATGGTGCGAGAAGAGATGGTTGCAACCCATGATAATGCTGCTGCATGGGAAAACATCTGTCTGCTGCCAAACTCCTGCCCTTGGGGCAGCTAAGTGTAAGGAGAATGTTTGGGGCAATGCTCATCACCTCTGTATTGCCCACATCCTGTGCTCTGACTGTGAGTGGAAAAGGCAGCAAAGCCCGGATGATGCCTCGCTGTGCAGGAAGGCAACACCCAAGCCAGCTTTTCCCTGCCCCGGGTGTTTGCTGGCTTGGGTCACCCCAGCATCGTGACTGCTTCTGAGAACAGAGCCCACAGTGTCATTTCCCCATCACCCGGGTGTGGGGCCGCTTCCTCCCCTGCAGTCACAGGGCTGTGAGCTGTCAGCCCAGCAGCACAACCACAACGGATCCTCTGCACCAGCCTACACCCAGCGTCCACGGCTGCCACAGCTGGCACTGCCCTCTCCGCTCCCCCAGAATCCTGCACCCCTGGTTCATCTCCTCTGTGGACTCCTGTGCACCCTGGGGACCGCACGTGCCATCTCTGGGGACACCCATGGCAGGGTGCTGCCTGCAGCCGTGCCTCCAGGTCTGGGTGTCGCTCTTGGCTCCAGGCTTTGAGTATCCATTGGACCCTTCAGATACACTAAGCCCAGCAGCTCGAAGCTATCAGCCATCAGGGTTCACATCTGGCTGCCCTCCTCTGTGCCCACCCATCTCTCCTTCTCACACAAAGAGGAGAGTGGCCATCAGCTCGCCTCAGGCCTGGAAGAATGTGGCAGATCTGAAGGCTTGGGAATGATCCCAGCTCAGGCCCAACTGCACCCACCCACACAAAATCCAGGGTGGCTGAGGGGAGCGCGTCAATGGAAACCTGCACAGGGAGCAGCTCCAGGGAGAGGTTGGAGAGAAGAAAATAACAGCCAGGAAAAGGAATTTTCTCTCTGATCTTCTGCAGGTAGGAGGGACGCACTCGGCAGCTGGAGGTGGCACAGCTACAGCAGAGTGTTGTATTTTTAAGCTCATGATACCTTTTAATTCATTCCTCGCGAGGCTTTAGGTCTCTCTTGCGAGAAGACAAGGAAGGAGAGGAATGGAAGATCCAAAATGATGCTTGGGACAGGCAGAGGCCAGCTGCTGGTCACAGCTGTAGCTGTCCCCTGTGTAATGAGCGCTGCTGCAGGTCCCTGGCTGCTCAGAGATGCTGCTGCCTAACTCTGAACCCACATTTCTCGATCCGACTCAAAACTAAGAGGGTGTCTGCACCCCCACTACAGGGGCTGTGCCCACAGTGGGGTGCCTGAGAAGAAAACCTGTCTCAAGGTCATGATCTCATCCCCTGGGACCAGCACAGAGGGCAGGGGCACTGTGGGGGACCAGCCCTCTGGGTACCCCTGCTTGGCACCCACGCATGGGTGTCCCCTCCCCAGTGCCCCGGGTGCTGGTGGGGAGCCCAGCCCTGTGCAGCACACCCACATCCTCATTGTGCCTTCCCACACAGCCTCTCGCAGCAGAACCGCCCCCGGCTGCGTGGTCCTGTGCTGGGGAGCACAAGAGTCCAAGGCCAACCCAATCTGGAGTGACCCACCGGAGGAGACTGCAGGCATCTGCCATCCCCAGGCTGCTGGGGGCACATCCTGCCTGGCACTGGCACCACCGAGCCTTTCCCCAGGGCTGTGTGGGGAACAATGGCTTCTAGACCTGCCAATGGCAGGTGCTGTGCCAGCCTTTGGGAACACGGGACATCCCTCGAGGCTTCTCATGGACCATTCCTCCTCTGTGCCCACCCATCTATCCATCCATCCCTCGCAGGAAAAAACATCCCAGGCCCCAGCTTTTCCTTCGGGTGGTACCTTCACCCCGTCGCCGCACATCACCCCACGGCAGGGCACAGAAGATGTGCGGTGGTCCCCGACCTCCGCAGCCCAGCTGAGGGTGGTGACCAGCCGGATTTGTCCCCATGACCCGAGTCCCGGCGTGCGGTGACACCCCTCGTCCCGAGTGCTCCCGCGCCCGCCGGGAATGCCGCATCCCCCCTGCCTGCCCGGGGGTGGGTACGGCTGCTCCCGGGGGACCGGAGCGGGTGGGGACACGGGGACACTCACCGATCTTGGCCAGGCTGGCTACCAGGATCCAGGCGGCCACCANCGCACGTGGGGATGCGCCGGGACGGCCCCCACGCCACGGGCCCCGCCCGCCGCGCCCCGCCCGGCACCGGCCCTCTCCGGACCTCGGCACCCCCGGTACTGCCCCAGGGCTCAGCACCTGCCCCGGACCCCAGCACCACCCTGCTCACCCCTTGCATCCTCCATCCCAGCTCATCTGCACCCTCCCGGAGCCCTCTGCCCCTGTCTCAGTCCTCTCTGCAACTGTCCCGGTGTCACCTGCATCACCCTGCTCCCCCATGCCCTCCCCCGTGCCTCTGCTTTGTCTGAGTCCCTCCACCCTGGCTTAGTCCTCACACACCCACGAAATTCTCAATCTTCCCCCACACTCAATCCCCCTCCCAGCCAGCCCCTTCCCAGCTGAAACCATTCACCCCTGCCCCAGGTGCTGCCTGAGCACCAGCCTGGGAGCACCCCAGGGAGGCCTCCATGATTTCTGTCTCCCCTTTACCTCCTCAGCCCCTCTCAGATACTCCTAAAACCTCCTGCTTGCTGATTAGGCCATCCCCCATGCTTTGGGAGGTGCCCCATCTCCCACACCCCATTCCTGAGGCTCCCAATCCAGGAGATCCAGGACCCCATGTCCTGGATGGGCAGCAAGCTATGCCCAAGCAGCCCAGGGAGATGGGATGCTGGGTAGGGGGCAAGAAGGGACACTGGCAGAGTGCTCCATGGAGAGCCAGCTCTGATCCATGTCCACATGTCCCTGGAGGACAGGACAGGACAGGACACCTTAGCCAGAGCAAGACCTCTGGCTGGTAGTGCCTATGGCATGGGCACTCTTGGATGCTGAGCAGCAGGCTGAGCCCACTGGCCAGGTGGGAATGGGCCACAGGACACTTCCCTGGAAGCCTCGGTGGCATCACCTTTTCCTGTCTCTCTGCCTGGGTACAAAAGTGCTACGAATGTTTGCCAGCAGAAGCCAACAGCTGGGGAATGCAGGCTGGAGGCAGGAGCAAGAGGAAAGCTCCCTGCCCACCGCTCCACCACATCTGATCATTGTCATTGTCCAGGTAATCTGTCAAAAAGAAAATAAAATGGGTTTTACACAAGCTTTGCTTTGCAGTTTGAGCTCAGCATGCCCCGCTTCCAGGGCAGCACCACAACACCTCTGGATCCAGGAAGCTCATCCTGTGCTGCTTCCTCCCTGCCCCAGGATGGGGAGATTGAGCCCAGCTGCCCATCCGTGCTCCAGTTCACCTGGGGTGAGCAGACCCACCTGGCCCCCCCAGAGCAGCCTGGAGCCTCATGGGGCCTGGAGCATCCTGGAGCATCCCAGTGGTACCCCTCAGGAGCATCCCCCCCCCTCCCCACGGGGGGTCTGGAGATCCCCGATACCGGGGCATCCTGATGGATCCCCCCAGAACCCGGAGCATCCCTCCGAGGCCTGGAGCATCCCTGATGCCAGAGCATCCCAGTGGAGCCCCCCAGAGCCGGGAGCATCCCGAGGCCTGGAGCATCCTTTCTGAACGCCCGCGGGAGGGCGCGCCGAGCACCGAGCGGCCTCTCCCGGGACGGGGAGGGGCGGAGGGGCTGGGCCGAGGCCGTGTCCGCCCCGGGTGCGGCGTCGCGCGCGGCCGCGGCGGCGGCGGGGCCATGGCGGTGGTGGAGGCGGCGGAGGCGACGGTGCCATGCCGGGTGCAGTACCTGGAGGACGCGGATCCCTTCGCCTTCGGCAGCTTCCCGGAGCCCCGACGAGCCCCGGTTTACGCCGTGGAGGAGGCGCTGGCCCTGGGGGCGCAGCTGCCCGCGCTGCACCGCCTGGTCGGGGCCCCGCTGCCGGTGAGCAGGAACGGCGGGGAAAGNGATCTGACGGTGCACCCCGGGCAGCGCTCACGATGTGAATCACGGCGGGATTCGCGAGCCCCCGCGGGAGATGCCAGCCTCGGCCGGCCGGAATGAGTCGGCGGGGAGGAAGAGGACGTGTTTGCTTAGAGCAGGCAGGAACCCAGGCAGCGGGAAGCAGGATGACGGCAGGCGTCCATCCCCGTGTCGTCGGGGCTGAGCCAGGCAGCGTGTTCCCCACTGGAATCCCGCTTCCACGCGGGCAGCCGGGAGCGGAGCACAGCGGCTCCCCAAGCCTCGGACCCTTGCAGTGTTTCTGCTTGCTGCGGCACCTGGAACTTGGGGAGGTGGTGGTGGGGGCGGAGGGCCACCAGCCCCTGCAGCCCCTCACCGGCCTCTCATCTCACCGGTCCCGCAGCAGCTTTGTCACCAGAGAGCAGTACGGAAATTCATGCTGAGCAATTTCCTTCAGCTGGGAGGAAGGCAGGAGGACGAATGTGAAGCGAGGCACCGCGTCTGGTTTGCGTGTCCTCAAGCCTGACTCGGGATGGGAAGTGAAGGAGACAGGGGAGACAGGGGACCCTCCCTGCGTATCTCCTGTGGGCGTGATGCTCTCGGAGCATCCTTCTCAGGATGGGGACAGGCTTGTTTTCCTCCTGAGGAACGCGGGACCCAGCAGAGCTTGGCAATAGCTGAGAATCTCCGTCTTGCAGCACTAGAGGAGTGCAGGGAAGGGAGGCAGGAACCCAGGCTGGCTGGGGGATTGTGGAGTCAGAGCCGGAGCGGAGAGATGGGGCAGCAGGAGGGGGAAAATCAGCTCGGTGTGCCCGACACTGAGCTTGCTGGCCTGCCCAGGGGAGAGGAGATCCCTTTGAGACCTTTCCCCTCACCAAAAAAACCTCCCCTTTATCCCCCTTTTCATTTTTCTTGGAGCAAAGAAGCAGCGTCTCATGTCGTCGCCGTCATGGGATTTTTAGGCGGTGACTAAAAGGAGTTTGTTTGGGAACAAACAGCCCGGAGACATGACGAATGGAGCAAACTCAAATTTCAGGCGTGTGCTGTGCTCCCTGGGCAGGAGCTGGCTGTAACGGGATCGCCAGCCCGCAGTGCTGCCATGGTGGCGCGGGGCATTTGGAGGGGGAGGGGAGACTGGACACTGTGTTCCCGAGGCGGGAGCGTTGCAAGGAGGTCCTGTGCCCAGCAGAAGTGTGTTGACCCTGGGATTTCAGGCTCTCTTCTCTGCCTAAGCCAAGCTCTGGATATTTTTTCCCTGTGGTTTCCATATATCATCCCATGCCCCTTGGTAAAATCACAGGTGAACAGCCTGGATCCTGTTCTGGGTTTATACACCAGATTTCTGGATTATATAGGTTATAAACCATGCTGTCTTTACCACACGAAGCTCTCTGAGGCAGCAAGGGCTGCAGAATGTCCCACCTGACAAGCTGGGATGCTGGCTGGGGTTTGCATGGGCAAACGTGTTCACTGGGAGCCTCCTGCAGTGGGATTTACAGCCTGTGGAGAGAGGTCAGTCTCCCAAGCCACCCAGTTCAGTCCAAATTCAGAGCTGGCACCCTTGGAGCCATGCAGCCAGTTCCCCTGGCACGACTAGCCAAAGCCTCCCCTGGTGCCCTTTGTGCCAGGTAGCACTCAGCTCCATTAGTCACCACCCTAAAATTAGTAAATGAACAGTCAGATTTTTCCCAAGGAACTGGCTGCAAAAAGATTCAGCTGGGGATGCCTGGTGCCAGGTTTGTCCTGCTGGGCAGCATGCCTGGACCTGCAGAGCACTGGGAAGAGGATGCAGCAGCCAGGAGGAAGCTGGGCTGGGGGTACACTCATCACTGGAGGAGGATTGAGCTGCAGGCACCCAGGGGATGAGCTGCCATGGGAGAGCGGCTGAGTCCTACCCTTACTGGGCCCAGCAAAGCAGCTCCCTGTGCTGGGAACAGCTTAGAGAGGATGAGCAAGTGATTTCTGGTGCAGGCATCGCTGCCTTGAATAGGCTGTCCAGCCTCATGACACCCTTGGTGCTTCCTCTCCCTGAACACGACCTGTCGCTGATGACTTTTTCATGCTCTCCGGGAAGTGTGTTTGTGCTTGGAAATACCTTCCCACTTTGTTTGCCGCTGCTGCATTGTTTGCCTCCGGGCTGATACTATCTTCTCCCGCTTTCCAGCATTTTTCTAGTACCCTTGGGTGATGCTTGGGCAGGGCGTGGGCGATTTCTGAAGCTCCGCAGGCAGGTTTTGACAGGGCAGGTTTTTTTGGCTGTCCTTTAAGTCCTCAAAGGCCCCTGCGCTCCCTTGAGCACTATCTCACTTCTGAATCTGGGGATTTTTCCAAACAATTGCAAAACCCATCAGGCTAGAGTTTTGCTTTCTCCTTCCCCCCCCCCCCCCGGAAATCTGGGAAGAGCAAACAGCTTGCTGGCCTCAGTGCCATAAGCTTGCTGAGAGCTCTTGTGCTCAGTAGAAGTGCTGGTGGGGCAATCTCCGTGTGTGAAGTGCACAACCCACAGCCCTGTTGCCCTGTTTCCTAACAGGCTTGGGGAGGGCTTTGATGAGGGTCTTTGCCCCACTTAACCTCTGCAAGGCATGAAAGCAGTGAGATGGGGTCATCAGTGGCACTGCTTTTCCTAATTTGCTGCTTGCTTAGAGCTGGGTGTTGGTGCTCAGCAGCCCTTAGCACTCCCCAGCTCCCAACACCGTCCTTGCATGGATCCCAGGGAGGGAGCTGCAGCCAGGCATTCATGCTATGGCTTTTCCAGGACACCAGCTGCTGCCTAGGACTGAGGTCCTCCTGCTGCCTCGGGTCTGTTGAAGAGCAACAAGAGATCTGTTAATGAGCAATGAGCTTGGCTGGAGGAGCTTCCAGAGGGAAGCAAGTTTGCACTTCTGGGCCTACTCTGGGTGACCTCCAGAGATCCCTCCTGGCTTGGGTTTTATTTCCTGCCCCCATAATAAGGCAGTGGCAGTGTTCTCATCCACCTGCTGCCATCCATCATGCAGGAGTGGACAGGGGACAGCACCTGAGTGCCCTGGCAGTGGACACCGCTCTTAGCCCTGCAGCTAAATTGTGGTGAATGTGCTTGGCTGGGGTTGGGGTTGGAGTTGGGGTTGGTCCTGCAGCGTAGCGCTATAAACCATCAGCCCCTATGTGTTTTGGGAGGGTGAGCAGCAGCTGGTGATGCCAGGGCTTTCTGACCTGTCAGTGCCTTGTGTTTAATTGCTGCCTACTATATTTAAATAATACTTTTTTTCTGTAATTTCCCCATAGCATTCGTAGAAGAGCTGCAGCAATGTTGAGAAATTGTGGTTGCTGCGAAAAGAAAGTGTTACAAGGGGGTAAAAGTGTTTCCTCTGCTGGCAGATAAAGAGGATATTCACTGCCTGGCCTTGGAGCATCCTCCCATGTGGGGGTGCCCTGATAGGGTTGAGCAGGAAAATGTGATGCCGTGGTGGGTGGTGTGAGTTCATCTGTGTGTGGACAATGTTTCCATATTGGAGGTGGAGGGGTCTCCATCACACCCCATTGAATCCTGGAATGGTTTGGGTTTGAAGGGACCTTAAAGGGATCATCTTGTTCTACCCTGCTGCCATGGGCAGGAACACTTCCCATTAGACCTGTTGTTCCCAGTCCCATCCAACCTGGCCTCGAACACTTCCAGGGATGGGGCTTTCAACACAGACGGAGAAACCTTTTCCAGGTCATGGGTCCTTGTCCCCTATCAGGGCTGGCACCAGCATCGTGTCCTCAGCAAGACCCCAGAACCTCCCCATGAATGGGTGAAGGACATCCATCCTGCTGCAGAGTGGCTGGGACTCCCAGAAGCTGCGGGCTGGGTGTGTGAGCATGGGACACTCTCCTCTCCCAGCTCTGCTTTGCCCTCAAGTCCCCACTGCCCTCAAAGTCTGGCTCGTTTTGTAATGGTTTATCAGGCAGGAGAGAGGTGGATCAGAGCTACCCCGCACTGGGAGCTGTCAGTAGCCTGTGACCCCAAATTGCTGCCCCCAGCAGCACAACACTGAGATCCCAGCTTGATCCTACAGAGTATAAACCCCTTGTCCAAATAACCCCTGGCCCTGGGGCAGTCGGTGCTCCCTGATGTAGAAGTGCTGCCCAGGATTTTTGGCAGGGCAGCAGGAGCCTGGGATGGCCTCTCTCCATCCCCAGGGGATGGTGTTTGCCAGGGGGGCCACAGCCAAACCAGGGCCCAGTGCTTGGAGCATCTCTAATGGGAAACGTTGCCAAGCTCACACGGGAAATACGCAGGGTCAGGTCCCAGGGGCTTGGCCTCCCCCAACAGCTGGGACATGTCACCAGCCCCAAAGGAGCTGGGGATGTTAACTCTGGCTTGCTGGGGCTGTGGCAGCCCAGAGAAGGCAAGGCTTTTGTGCTGGAGGTGCTCTTGCTGCGTTTTAGTGCCTGGGTGGATGCAGGGATGCCTGAGGTGATGCCCAGGAGGCTGCAGAGATGCCTATGGGGATGCAGGGGTGGCCAGGAGGATACAGAGATGTCGGGGAGGATGCCCAGTAGTATGCAGGATTGGCTGGGTGGATGCAGGGCAGCCTGTCCCAGTGGAGGAATTGAAGTGTTCCCCAGCAAGCAAACCCTGTGTGAGGTCAGCATGAGGGACTCACGCTGTGAAGGCAGAGCTGGCAGCCAGCAGCACCTGCCCAGTGCCAGCAGCCTGTGTTTGCTGCACATTGCCATGGTTGGCTGGCGTGGCCAGTGACCACAGGAGGTGGAGTGGGACACATCAACCTCCAACCCAACAACAGTGCCCTGCCAAATTGCCCGTTATCCCGAGGTGTGGTCAGCATTAATTACTTCAATGCATGTGTCATTTTACTTCGCCCTCCGGTATTAACATCACACTCACAGTGTATTCATATGTGTGAGCTCGTGCACAGTGCTGGGATGCAAGGAGATGGGAATGTCATGGAAAGGAACCCAGTGAGATGCAGGAGCCATACCTGGTACTGCTATGGGATCTCCAGGGCCACAGTGGGGAAAGGCATTGATGGGAAAGGCAGAGAAGCTGTGACTGTTCCCATGTGAGCTCCTCAGCCACAGGACTGTGCTTGGAGCTTTTGCAGTTCGGGGCTGAAATTGAGGTGGGGTTTTAGATGGCTGATGAGTTCCCACTTCTCTCCCCCCTATTGCTGCTTCCACTGCTTGCTCTTGTTTGCACCACGAGCAGCTTTAATCATGGGGTTTTATCCCCAGTCCTCAGCTCCTGCCATGCAGATCTGTTCCTTGGAGGTGGGGTGAGCAGGGAGAGAGTGGGGCTGGGGAGTTGCAAATGCTTTAGGAACAGATCCAGATGTGCAGGGGAGGCAGGGTGCTGACAGTGCCCTCCCTCTGCTTCTACTCATGCCTCAAGGGTGAATTGCCATGTCCCAGAAGACCTGCCTGGGTGCTGTGGGGTGCTGCTGGCTTCAGGGTGCCTCAGGAACTTTGTGTGTGCCATGCCCACTGGCTGTGCACCATGGGTGCTGTGCATGGACTTTCTGGGTAGATGCCCTCACCCCAGCCTTGTCTCAGGGCTGTGCTTATCCCCATCCCGATGGAAGATGCCACGTGGCTGTGGGTTGAGTCAGAGGGTGTGTCAGCCAGGGGACATCCCAGGGATATGCCCTGGTTTGGGGTGTCCCTGGCTGGGCTGGGTGCCCGACGGTTCCCTCAGACCCAGTCCCTGCAGGCGGGGGCAATTTGCCAGCCCTGGGAGGAGACGGATCCTGCCCCAGTCACACCCCTGCTGACTAAGGGGAGCCTCAGGGAGCCAATCAGCCTCTTGCCATGGTTCCCACCCAGGGATTGCCAAGGAGCTCGATGGCGGCAGGACCGCCCTCACTCAGCCTTTTCCAGCCTGGGGCTCCATGTTTCTCCACAATTAGCACCAGGCTGAGGCAGAGGGTGCTGGGGCATCTCCCTGCAGAGCCAGTGACTGGGGACACGTGGGACATGCCACCCCACTCCAGGATGTGTCTGCCAGCTGAGTTTGGTGTGGGTGGGAGGGTGACCCGGGCGTGCTCTGGGAGCCAGGAGGGCTGTGGTGGGCATGGACGCTCAGCCTGGCTGTCTGCATCCCCAGCTGGAAGACTGCACACTGCAGGTCTCGCCCTCTGGACACTACCTGGACCTTGACTTGTCTCTGCTGGAACAGAAGGATGATCTGGAGGGTTTCTATGAGGAGGTCAGGTGAGGCACATGGGGTACCTGAGCCCTGTGGGGACAGGACACAGGGACCCCACATGTGTGTGAACACCATGGGCAAGGACCCAGGGGCTGTGGTGATCACACTGCAGGCACTCACACTGCATTTTTCTCCACCTTAGGAAGGGGAGACGGCCAACCCTGATCCTGCGCACGCAGCTCTCCGTCCGAGTCCACGCCATCATCGGTGAGTCACGGCTGCTCCCTCCTCCAGGCTGGTCCAGCAGCTCCACTGCCCTGGATGGTGGAGGTTTGGCCTCTGCAGTGAGTTTTGGCCAGGCTTTTTGTGATGGAGAGGGCTGCTTCCACGCCATAACCCCTCCCGGAGATCAGGGGACGTGGTCCTCATCGGGTACCCGCTGGGTTAATCCCCTCCATCCTCGGAGATCAGGGCTTTTGCCTCTTGGGCTGGGAGCCCACCGCCCACTGCAGTTATTCTGGGTCATTCAGGCAAGCTCTAAATATAGCTGTGAAGACATAAACAAAGGGCTCTTGCGCAGCAGAAAGTGCTGCCGTGGTTCAGGCAGCCTGCTCTGAGGTCCTGCAAAATATTCAAGAGTCTCAAGACTTTTTTTGTCTTTGGCAGGGGGAAAACAAGCGCTGAGCAGACTGATGCCAGATGGGCATCAGCTGTCTGTGCAGGGCTGCAGCTGAGCCATGCAGGAAGGGGCAGGAAGCCCAGGGTCAGGGTCATGGTCATGCTCTTTGTCAGCAGTTCCCAGGCTCGCTCTGAGCCCTGAGCTCTTCTGCTTTTCCTCCCGGCTGCCCTGCCTTCCCCTCATCTCTCTGACAAGCTGATAAGTGAGTGGAGGAGTGGAGGAGGCTGCTGGGACACTGTGTTTTACAGGGCATATCTGGAGGACTACTTGGACATCTTGTTTTTGGCTTGTTACAGCTCTAAGCCTGACCCAAATAAGTTGGGATGTGTGGCTAACTCAATTTTTGCATGTGGGAAGTGCTGGCTCCCAATGGCTTTGGTGTTTTCATGGGGCTTTCCAGCTTCCCAATGCCCCGGCTGCTCCACGCTGGCTCCTGCCTGCAGGCATCACCCCCATAAGCACATAGTCTCCAGCCCAGTGACAGTCCTGTCCCCAGGCAACCCGTGTCACACTACCGTCCTTCCCATCCCCATCCTGCAGTTTTTCCCAAGCCCGGGGGCTGCTGGGAACTCTGGGACCATGGCATGGCTGTGCCCAGGGAGGGACAGCTAAAAGTAGTTCAGCCTCCTGCCTGTCCTTCCTGTTTAGGTTCTGCACAGGAAACCAAAGGGGATATTTGTCATTGCTGGTCAGAAAAAGAAAAAGGCAAAAAAAAGGAAATAGGAAAGTGGCAGGGCTGAAATATGTAGTTGTGGAACAGCAGCTGCTTCCAGCCAGTGTGTCCCACAGCTGGGGCAATGCCAGGGTGATGGCACAGGGGTTGATCAGGATGTGGGGCTTTCCCAGGAAGCACTGCTGGTTCAGCAGTGAGCCCCTCCCACCACATCTCTTCTTTCCTCCCAGAGAAGCTGTACAACTCGCAGGGGCCGGAGCTGCGGAGATCCCTCTTCTCCCTAAAGCAGCTCTTCCAGGTGAGGTGATGCTGGTGCAGTGGGGGGATGGGGGCTCCCCCAGGGCTGGCTGCCCACCCCACACTGTGATAACACTTGGCCTTCTCCCTGCAGGAGGACAAGGACTTGGTGCCAGAGTTTGTGAACCTGGAGGGGTTGACATGCCTGATCAAAGTGGGGGCAGAGGCTGACCAGAACTACCAGAATTACATCCTCCGGGGTTGGTATTTGGCCACAGGGCACCTCTGGAGCAGGTTGCCTAAAGAAGCTGTGGATGCCCCATCCCTGGCAGTGCTCAAAGCCAGGTTGGATGGGTCTTTGATGCAACCTGGTCTAATGGAAGGTGTCCCTGCCTGTGGCAGGGGAGTTGAAATGAGATGGTCTTTAAGGTCCCTTCCAACCCAAACCATTCCAGGATTATATGCTTGTCCCCAGGGAGGAAGGCTGGCACTCAGGGCGGGCAAGCCAGCAAATCTCCCAGGGCTACTCTGCCTTCCCAGCTGCCAGACACTGCCCTTGCTGCAGTGATGCTGTGCAGGGATGGGAATTCCCAGCCCCTGCCTGCTGCGCCATCAGTCTGCCCACTCTCTGCCTTGCAGCCTTGAGCCAGATCATGCTCTTCATGGATGGGATGCAGGGTGTCATCAACCACAACAAGACCGTCCAGTGGCTGTACACGCTGTCAGGAAGCCCAGTGAGTGCCTGTTGTTCCTGGGGGGCTGTCTGTGCCCTCCACTGTGCCCCCTTCCCTGCTTGTGGCTGTTCCCTTGCACCATCCCTCAGAGGATGTACTTCACTCTCTGCCTCTGGGCTTGGCACCCTGGTTACCTTTGCTTGTGCTGGGTCCTGCTCCCACCCATCTGGAAGTCACCCAGGATCGGCAGAACTCCCCATCCTGATGTGACCACATTCCTAGGCACAGAGCTTGAGTAAGACGCTCCTGCTCCAGGTCCCTTCCCAGTGCCTCTTGGCCATCAGCCTCACAGCTGCAGATCCCCGGGCCCCATGGCAAAGCTCCCAGTCCTGGGGCATGGGCACAGCCACCCCACAGTGTCCCAGCAGCACACTGGCAGACTCCTGCCACTGCTGCTGTCCCAGCTGCCATCCCTTGTCCCAGTTTCGCCTGGTGGTGAAGACGGCACTGAAGCTGCTCCTGGTGTTTGTGGAGTACACAGAGCCCAATGCCTTGCTGCTCATCCGCGCCGTCAATGCCGTGGACCAGGCGAGAGGTGAGTGCAGCTCCAGCCTCCTGCGAGGTCCCTGCTGGGGGACAGTGTCCCCTCCTGGCCTGCGTGTCACCTGCTCATGCCTCTTTTCCCAGGCACCTGTCCGTGGTCCAACCTAATGGCCATCCTGGGGCAGCGCAATGGGGCTGACACGGAGCTGCTGGTGTTCACCATGACACTGATCAACAAGGTCTGTGGGGGTGTCCCCGTGGTGCCACACCGGTGGGGCTCAGTGTGGGTCACCCCAGTGCCAGCAGCATCCCTCTGATTCTGCCCAGACGCTGGCAGCCCTCCCAGATCAGGACACCTTCTACGACGTGACCGACTGCCTGGAGCAGCAGGGCATGGAGCAGGTGGTGCAGCAGTACCTGGGCAGCAAGGGCACCGACCTCGACTTGAAGCAGCAGTTCACACTCTACGAGGTGAGCAGGGCTCCAGCAGGATCTGGCCATGTGCCACCTGCCTCCAGCAGGGCGGGTGGGTCCATGGGGTGGCAGGGATGCTGTTGTGCCCAGTGCTATGCCCCTGGTCCCTCCACAGAGTGCTCTCAAGCTTGAGGATGACGTGGAAGAGCCGCCCCCAGGGGGACGCAAAGAGCGGAGGAGGACAGATGAGGGCCGGCGTGGGTGGCGATCCCAGGGTGGCTCCCAGGATGCCAGTGCCGATGCCCAGCCACTGCTGGGGTCTCCTGGCACTCCAAAGGAGCCCCCAGCTGAGGACACCCTGCCTGTCCCCACACTGAGCAGCCCAGCAGAGTAAGTGCAGCTGGAGGTGGTCTGTGGTTGGGATGCTCCTGGGATGGTGAAGACACCGAGATGGTGCATAAGCAGCACTTGGATCCATTGTTGGTGCCAGGGTGGAGAGCACCCCTGTGGGACCTGCTCTCAGTCACTGTCACCTTCTTCCAGACCCTGTCCCACCAACATCTACAACAGCACATCCAGCGTGCAGCTGGCCCTGGCCTCCCCCCCGGCCGAGAAGGAGCAGGCCCCGGGCCCAGGAGAGCGCAGTGTCTACAAGTAAGGAGCCAGGAGGGGCTGGGTGCAGGGAGGTCCCCCAGGGCAGCAGGATGGGCTCCCAGGAGCATGAGGTGTGTCCATCCCAGGGCACACTCTGCCTTTTCCCGGGGGGAAACAATCTGGGAGGGCACTGGAGCTGGAGAGATATATGAGGGGGCAGCAGGTATTCAAGGGTCCAGCCAGGGGCTCCAAGGCATCCTTTGGGCATGCACAGTTCTGCTCCAGCTCCTCCTCATTCTCCTCTCTGCCCACGCTTGCCCTCTCCTCTGCCCACTCTTTCTGTCTTTCCTTTTGCAGGCTGCACCAAACTGCCCCTGTCTGGTAAGTGCCTGGGCTCTGCATGTGCTTGCTCCCTCCCAGCATGATCATAGAATCATAGGATCCTAGAATAGTTTGGGTTGAAAGGGACCTTAAAAATCTTCTAGTTCCAATGCTTCCACTAGACCAGGTTGCTCAAAGCCCCATCCAGCCTGGTCTTACAGGGATGGGGCATCCACAGCTTCTCTGGGCAACCCATGCTAGTGTCTCACCACCCTCACAGGGAAGAATTTCTTCCTAATATCCAATTTAAACCTACTTTCTTTCAGCTTAATGTGCTATTAATTCTCCCTTGCCCTACCCTATGATGCTCTGGGGGAAACAGGCACTTGCACCCACCTTGCTGCCCCCATCCCTTGCCTCTCCCCTTCAAATCCTACCTGTGGGACCCCAACCCATTCCCCCATCACCCCACAGGATATGGCACCCTCTGATTCCTGCTTTGGGGTGAGGTGTCCCTGCTGGGGGTGGCACAGCCTGCTCCAGGTGTCCTGGCCTGGTGCAGGAGACGATGTCCCATCTCTCCAGCACTTGATGCCACATGGTGCCTGGGCAGGAGGGGACTCGCCAGGGCTCTCCTGGCTCCCCTTGAATCCTGGGGCCATGGGGCAAGGGCTCCGTGCTGGAGGGCTGCCAGGTGGGTGTGTGCAGGACACATGAGCCCCGGGGGGCTGCCAGCAGTGGGAGCTAACCCCTGTTTTCCCTCAGGCGGGAGGATGCCCCCTCCTTGCATGGGGACAAGCCTATTTTGAAGAAGTTTGAGTAAGTAGAGGCATGCGTGTGTCTCCAGGCATGCGCTTCCTTGGACTGGTGCCTGGCTGGAGGCATCTGGGCTCCATCCACACAGGGCATGAGGACCAGGAGCGTGCCCTCAAGTCCCTGCCTTGGTGCCCCCCTGGGGTTTGCAGCTTTTGGATGAAGGTTGCAGTGAGTGAGCACCAGGTCTTTTGGGACCAACTGGTGACAGCGGCACCCTGATAGCACAAGCCTTCGGCTCCCATGGGGCTGCAGTGACCCTGTCCCTGAGCCGTGGGGCCATCGCCTCTCTCTGCTGGGCTCAGAGGAGGTTGAATCCTCGGTGTCCCCAATGCGGTGTGGCCAGTGCAGGGGGTTTCTGTGCTGTGGAACTGGCTGTGCAGTGTGGCATGGCGTGGTTTGCTGGTTGTCCCTCTTGTCCCCATCCCTGCTTTGCTCCCAGCTAACGTCCACCCCATCTTGCAGAGCTCGCTTTTTGGAGAACCTGGCTGCAGCCCAGAAGGAGAAGATCTCTTCCATGGCCAAGGGACGGCTCGATGTCCTCAGCGATACTACACTGGAGCATGCTACTGCTCTTGCATGGGAAAGAGACCACGGCACCTCTGATTCCGGGATGGAGCCACCCAGCATAAGTAGGTGCTGCCAGGGTGTGTGATCCCAGCTCATCCAGGTCCCTGGGGTGGGGATTAGTGGCCCCTCTGTCCCCATCCCATGCCTGTGATACATGGAGCTGGAGGAGCTGGTGGTACCACCTTGCTCAAAATGCCGGCATCTGAGCACGCCCCACCGAGGAGCAGGACTCCAACTCCACGTGGAGCCCAGCACCACCTGCCCCCTCCAAGCAGATTGTCCCAGCTTCTTCCTCTCTCCCTGCAGGGTCTCATTTGGCTCGATCTGACACCACCGACTCCTGCAGCACCATCTCCTCTGACACCAAGTTTATGCTGGACATGCTCTATGCCAAGGAGTCTGGAAGGGAGAAGGTGTTCCATGAAATACCTTTATCCCCCCGGATCCAGGGTGAGGTGGAGATGGACACCAAGGAAAGTAGCAGCCAGGAACAGGAGAGTGCCCGACTCTGTGGCAGGGCTCCAGATGGGCCAGTGGCCAGTGCCCATGCCAAGCTGGTACGTGCCAAGTCCAGCATAGATGCCGAGACCCACACACAGAAGTTGGAGAACACTGGGATGATGCCCATCAAAAAGGACACGGAGCTGACATGGGAGCGCCTGGAGACCATCCCCATGCAGCTCAAGATCAAGGACCTGGACTTCACTGATTTGGGGGAAGAAGAAGATTTTGACATCCTGGACACAGGGCCAATGACCAATGGGTCCTTTCTCCATCCTGGCATTGAAGCCAGGAGTGCTGGAACATTCATGGCGCCCCCTCCACCTCCTTCCCTCCCTGGTTGCCCACCACCACCACCACCTCCACCTCCTGCCATCCCTGGTTGCCCACCACCTCCACCTCCTGCCATCCCTGGTTGCCCTCCACCTCCGCCTCCACCTCCTGCCATCCCTGGTTGCCCACCACCTCCACCTCCACCTCCTGCAGTCCCCGGCTGCCCACCCCCACCAGGGCTGCCAGGCTCCTCAACAACAGATGGCCCCTCCCAGGCCAAGAAGAAGAGGACAGTGAAGCTCTTCTGGAAGGAGCTGAAGCAGCTGGATGGCACTGTGGGGCCTGGCAAGTTTGGCCAGGGGACACTCTGGGCATCCCTACAGAATGTCGAGGTCAATGCTGCCAAACTGGAGCATCTCTTTGAGTCGCGGTCAAAGGAAGCGCCAACCTCAAAGGTACCGGTGGGGACCCGTTGGCCGAGGGGACTTGAGGGGTGGGTTCCTGTGGGGACTCTTGGCATGCTGTCACCCCTACCCTGTGTCGAGGATGGGCACCAGCAGCCCGGAGGCTCAGTGGGGATGATTATGGGCAGTGCACAGATTTGGTTTGGCTCGGCTCACTGCATGGTCTGTGTTCATGATAAGTTCATGAAGGCGAGCCCTTTGCCTGGCTGTCCCCATCCATCCTGTCCTCTTTGCAGAAAGCCATCGATGGGAAGAAGGTGGTGGTGGTGTTGGACCCCAAGAGGAGCAATGCCATCAACATTGGCCTCACCGTGCTGCCGCCCATCCATATAATCAAGACAGCCGTGCTCAACTTTGACGAGTTTGCGGTCAGTAAGGAAGGGATTGAGGTGAGTACAAGAGAAGTAAGCTCAGCTCCTCTGAGGTCCTCAGCAGGTCATTTCCCCAAGCCAGGAGACCTCCATGCCATGATGCCTGGGGGTGACGCATCCCATGCATGGGAGTCTGACATACCCAACTTTCCCTGCTCTAGAAAATCCTAACCATGGTCCCAACTGAGGAGGAGAAACAGAAGATCCAGGAGGCCCAGTTGGCCAATCCTGACGTGCCTTTGGGCTCTGCAGAGCAGTTCCTGCTCTCCCTGTCTTCTATCAGTGACCTCACGGCCAGGCTCCAGCTCTGGGCCTTCAAGCTGGACTATGAGAGCCTGGAGCAGGTATGGAGCCATGTATCCCATCTCCCCTCTGCCCTCCCACTGCTGACACCCCAGCAGTGCTAAGCACTGAGCCAAGCATGTTTCTGGTGAGGACCAGTCATATCCAAACATGGGAGGTGCCACCCTGGCTGGGGATGGGCTGCAGGTCCCCAAGGCAAGCATGGGCTTGGATTGACCAGGAGGTGGTTGTCCTCATGGGTTAATGCTGAAGTTCCCAGGAGGGAGAGTGATCAAGGGATCTCACCTGCTTCTCCCCTCACCCAGGAGATCGCAGAGCCACTCTTTGATCTGAAGGTAGGCATGGAGCAGCTGGCCAGAAATCACACATTCAAGTGCATCTTGGCCACCCTGCTGGCCATGGGCAACTTCTTGAATGGTTCCCAGGTGAGGAGCAGGGTGAGGACCAGCCATGGTACGTGGGCACCCAGAAGGGTCCGTGGGGAGCTGGGAGGTGCTGGTGGGAACCCAGTGGGTCTGCAGACTGGAGGTCTGCTGGAGTAGGGAGGAGAGTCCCTGCTGAGTCCATTGGGTTTCAGAGCAGAGGCTTTGAGCTGGGCTACCTGGAGAAGGTCTCCGAAGTGAAGGACACAGTGCACCGGCAGTCCCTGCTCTACCATCTCTGCCAGATGGTAGTAGAGAAGTTCCCAGAAACCACTGACCTCTACTCAGAAATTGCCTCCATCACCCGCTCTGCCAAGGTGAGGCAAGGCAGGTAACACCTGGGCAAGGAGAGGGTGTGGGTCCGGTGGCTGCCCAGCTACACCAGCATGGCCAGGGACTGACATCTCACTCCTCCAGGTTGACTTTGAAGAGCTGGCCAACAGCCTGGTGCAGCTGGAGCGGAGGTGCAGGGCCTCCTGGCACAACCTGAAGGTGATTGCCAAGCATGAGACCAAGCTGGTGCTGAAGACCAAGCTGACAGAGTTCCTCAAGGACAGCACCCAGCGCATCATCGTCCTGAAGGTGGTGCACAGGCGTGTCCTCAACAGGTTGGTGGCTTGGGGACACAGAAGGAACCTCACAGTCCTGTTGGTGGCCCACTGTGACCGATGTTCCCATAGGTTTCACTCCTTCGTGCTGTACCTGGGGTACCCGGTGAGTGCAGCGCGGGACGTGAAGGTGACGTCCATCTGCAAACTGCTGCGTGAGTTCGCCCTGGAGTACCGCACGTGCTGGGAGCGCGTCCTGCAGCAGCAGAAGAAACGCGCCGCCCACCGCGAGCGCAGCAAGACCCGGGGACGGCTCATCACCGAGGTACGGTGACACTCAGCTGGATGCCACCAGGAGGTGATGCTCCCCACGTCCCCAACACCAACCTCTCTTCCCATTGCAGACTGAGAAATTCTCTGGCATTGCCGAGGCGGTTTTGCCATCTGCCGTGGTGTCCAGCAGCCCCAAGGAGCAGATGGAAGCGGGTCACGAGAGCATGAAGATTGTGCTGACCTCCCCCACGGATATCCCTGCCCGCCGCAGCAGAGCCAGCCAGGGTAGGAGCAGGATGGCAAAGGAACTCAAGGCATGCCCAGCTGGTTGGGAATGGCTGGTGCCAGCATCCTCATTGTCCCCATACAGGAGCAGGGCATGGCACCCCGACCCAGGGCTCTCCAGCCCAGGAGGATGTTCCCAGCTCCCCTGATGATGCTTCAGATGAAATCATGGACCAGCTGGTGAAATCGGTGACTCACAATGCCAACCCCCGACCCTGCCCCAACAAAGAGCGCAGGAGGTCCCGTGGCAATCGGAAGTCATGTAAGTCCCATCCCTGTGTCCCTGTGCCCTTTTCCACCTCTGTCCCTGTACTCTGTCCCATCTCCATGTCCCCGTTCCAGCTCCGTGTCCCTGTCCCCTTATCCCTTCCCTCTGTTGCCGTGCCCTGTCCCATCTCTGTATCTCTCTTCCCATGCTCTGCCCAGTCCCCATACTCCTTCACATCTCTGTCCCTGTCTTCTATTCCATCTCCATGTCTCTGTGCTTTGTCCTCGTGCCTTGTCCTTTGTGTCCTTGTTCCTGTGCCCTGCCTGGCTCCTTCCCCATGGGCCACCCATGACCTGCCATGCTGAGCCCACCAGGCAGGATGTACCCTGAGACCAATCTGTGCCACTGCACTCCATTACCCCTGCCCTGCCTGGGCAAGCCCCCACTGCATGGGGATTCTGGCACCCAGTGCTGCTTGTGCTGCCAGTGCCACACTCTCCTCTTCCCGCAGTGCGGCGGACGCTGAAGAGCGGGCTCAGTGATGAACTGGTGCAGGCGCTGGGCCTGGGGCAGGCGCCTGACGTGGAGGTTTGAGGGGGCCGAGAGGGCTCCTGCTGCTCCACACTGCCAGCAGCCCCAGGGCAGGACATGGTGGCAGCCCCTGCAGTTCCAGGATCAGCACACTATGCACCTTTGGCCTCGCCTCACTTTTCCCTGCTGGCCTCCAGCTCCTGGGGGTGCAGGCAGCAGGACAGGAGTGATGCCCCAGAGCTACTCTGTGGCGACCAGGATGGAGGATGCTCAGGGTTCATCTTCTCAACAGTATTAGAGGGGTCAAGGGGCTGGACTCAGACCCCCTCTGGGAACTGGGTCTGGCCCACAGCTGCTGTGGCAATAAAATGATCTGATATGCTGCCAGCGTCTCTTGTTCCTGTACCTGAGCCAGAATGCTGTGATTGATACTCCCTCCCTGGCCAAGCCAGTATCCCTCCTCCTGCATCCCCAACCCTGCTGCCTGGGGCAAGCACTAGGCCAGCCCTGTGGCTTGCAGGCACCATTGTCCCTCTGGGGACAGCACAATCCCCTCTGTACCAGGACAGCGGGGGGGACTTTCCAAAAGGAGCAAGGACTGCTGCTAGGCTCAAGGCTGCACACTCAAGGGCAGGAGCAGCAGCTCGAGCACAAGGCCACAGCACAGTAAAATCATCTCACACCTCACCTCTCCTTTAGACACCTCTCCTGGGGGGTTTGGCCAGACCCAGACCTGGGTCAGAGACAGGGTGGTTGTTCCCCTCTCGGAGCAGGTCCAGGGGACAGCAGCCACCTGTCCCCCAGCTGCAAGCCTCGGAAATACCTGTGCTTGGCAAAGACAGGCTGCCTGTTCCTATAAATGCATCAAGGACAGCATCCGCCTGTCTCCATGAGAGTCTGGGAGATGTTCCTGCCACCTCCTGTCCCAGTGTGGCTCATGCCATGCCAGACACAGATTAAATCCCACACTGGCTGCTGACTGCCATGCTACTCATGGGTGGGTACCGTTTCTGAGCATCCCCCCCTGCCAGCTGCGGTGCTTTGGGCACTGTCACCTGTGGTAGAGGCATTTGGGAATGGTGTCACATCATCCATCACAACAGCTCCACCTCGGCGCTGCCCTGGTGCTGCCTCCAGCCCTGAATCCCGCACAGCAGGTCTCTGTGGCTTTCAAGGAATGAAGAAAAACTCCACCGGGCAGGGTAGCTTTTTCCTCCTGGCTATCTCTGCCCAGGGTTGTTCTTCTCCCATGAGGCTGGACATGCCAGCCTGCCCCAGCTTGCAGTGTGTCTGAGATGTTCCTGAGTGGCCCTGAGAGCAGCAAGATGCCACACTGAGAGCTGCAGGTGTCCCAGAAGTGCCCCGAGATGCGGTCTGGCTTTCCTGCCTTCTGGGTGCTTGACTTGAGGCTGCAAAGACAGGACAAAGATGTTATGATAGGCAACGATGAGACACAGGAGGAAGGAGAAAGGGTTGAAAAACATCTCCTTGACCCCCTGCACCTGCTCCAGGTACCTAAAGTGACATTACACATGTGACAACCCCAGGATTGTTACTCATGAGGGCTTGCTGGGGGAAGCTGAGGCAGGGTGCAGGGGAACGTGTTTGGGGTTTTTCCACTTTTTTTTTTTTCCCCAGCCTTGGTGTTATTTCCAGGATTCCCAGCCTGGCCCTGGACACACACTGCCCTTGAGCGGCGCCTGAAGTGCTTGGCTTGGCCACAGCACAAGTGGTTTATGCCAAAAATACAACTGGCAAGGGTGACCCCTGGGAAGGAGAGGGGGTGGCAGAATCCTGGAGGCACCTTTGTGAGCTGAGGCGGGTTTGTGGCAGTCAGACGAGGCTTGGTGGGGACCTGGGGTACATGTGGCTTTAGCAGCATCAACAATGATGGGGTTGGCATGCTGCACCCTCAGCTGGCTTCTCGTGGTGGGATGGAGTGACCCTGGCAGTGCACCCCGTGGCACCCAGCACCTCCATTCCTTCCTCCATCTCCATCCCTGCCTCCATCCCTGCGTGGCTCCTGCCTACGCCGGCCCGGGACCACGAGCTGTATCTTGCTGCCACGAGGGGGCACGGTGGCCACACGCACGGCGAGGCCACCCTAAAGGACGCTTCATGTTCCGAAAGGACGCCCGGAGTCTCGCCGCTCTTCAGTTACTCGCCGCTGGCCTTCAGTGTGTTGTTCTCCCCTGCCTGGCATCCGGCGGGGCTGCACCCCGCTCCCCCTACCTAGCGACACATCCTGCCTCTTTCATGTCTCCTGTTGAATGACAGCCGCGTCCTTGGTCCTGGCTGTTTGTCTGGCTGGCGGGACAGGCTCCTGTCCCTTATGATCAGCTGTGTCTCCACGGCTCGTCCCTGGCCCCATCCTGCCCTGGCCCCCTTCCAGGCAGTGGGGAGGAGCAGGGGACAGCAGGAACGAGCCTGGCTCTACTTTACGTTGCATTTACCCTCTTCTGTATCTTCCACCCTTACTGTGATAGAAGATGTCCCCTGCCTCCTCCATTCCACTTTTTCCATGGGACTGTCCCAGCACAGGGTCCTGTTTGCTGCCACACTCCGAGGTCAACTCCAGCTTCACACTACATGGGCATGTCCCCACTGCCACCCCCAAGCTCTGGGTGGGGGATTGCCCGTGGTCCTGGCCTCGTGGTTGCCATGAAGCCCCACCACCTTGTGTGGCAAGCACAATTCCCATCAGTGACAGCACAACTGTCTCTTCTCTTCCCAGGTCAGAGCCATCTCAAGCACTTTTTGCAAGGACTGGTGCACCTTGGCCACCTTCCAGAAGCATTATGATCATCTATCTCCCAAAATTCCTCCTCCTGCCTCAGCTGGAGGACACCTACTCTACTTCCTGGCCTCAACCCTCTTAAGCAACTTCAGGCTGACAACATGCTTTGTTCTGCAACCACCTTCCCCAGCGGGATGGAAGCGTGGGATGGGAACCAGGTCACAGCTGCTGTGACCTACTGCCCTCTTCCCTAGGAGCAGAGGGAGCAGGATGTCACCTGGAGCACGGCCCAGATGGCTTCCCCTGGCATCTGTCTTGTGGCCAAGGGGGAGACACATTTCCCCTGTCCCCATCACCCCAATGCTGAGGTGCAGACTCTGTGATTGGTATGAAGAGATGGGAGATTGATGTTGGGCTGGCAAAGCAAGCCTGGCGTGGGTACCACACATGCCCCAGGAGAACACTAGGCATTAGTGGAGACAGAATCACTTGGGAGTAACACCAATGCTTCATAGCCACACCAAAGGAGCAAGGTCCCTGCAGCCCAAAATCAGCTCAGGTTTGGGGAGCTGTGGTGCAGAAAGCCTGGCTGGCAAAGGCTGTGCGGGCACAGTGACACAAGGTCCTGACCAGGGCAGAAGGTGAAACTTCCCAAAGCCATGAATGCGTCTGGAAACTGAGCTGTGTTTTGTAAATACCTGCGGATCGTGCACAACCTGAAAAAACAAGTCAGAAGCAGGAATGTTCTGAAGACAAAGGGGTTTGGAAAGAGCCAGACCCAGGGACAGTGCTTGGCTGGATGCTCCATGCTGCCAGCAAGGCTGTCCTGGGGAGCAGCCCAGGTACTCCCCAAAGGAGCTGCGCCAGCCAGAGCACCCCAGAAACAAGGAGACCCTGCCCAGCCACTGGGGAAAGGTTTGGGCTGTTCCCACCATCCAGCTGTGGTGTGTGGAAACCCCCTAGACATGGAGGATCAAAGCCTGGGGCTCAGGCTGATTCCACCAACATGGCATCAGATGCATGGGCACCAATGGTCACCTGTAATTTACAGATTCAAAATATAAGGTAAGACCAAAAAAAGTCCTTTGTCAATTAAGTTGGAAACAAAGAATGGAAAATGCTGGGGAAGAAGAGGAAGAAGATCCCAGAACAAGGAGTTAAGGTGGCTCCATGGAGATTGTGGCTCAGGTTGGCCATGCCATGGGAAATGCCTCCCGGCTGGGCTTTTTTAGACTCAGTTTCCCATGCTTTAGGTTTGGGAAAGGATCACAGGGACATTGTTGGGTGCAGGAAAGGCTTCCTGGTGCTGAGGCTGGCTTAGCTGAACCACAGCCACCTGTGGATCTGTGCTCCCTAGAGAAGAAAGCCACAATAACAGAGTTCCCGCTACGGTAAAAAGTTCAACCAGAACCAAGAGAACTGCACAAGTTCAGTAATAGGACACAAATATTTGGTGCCAGGAGTAATCAATCACTGTCCTCTGCAAGATGCTTTGGGTCAAAATGAGAGTTAATTCCAGGTGGTGCAACAGCCTTTGTCACCCCTGAACTGTCTCCAGCCCCAGACGTCAATGGGCTCCAGTGTCTCACATCTTCACTGCGAAGGGTGAACCCATGCCCATTCAAGGGCTCTTTGAGGACATTGTGTGGGAGACAAAGAGCCCCCTGGGCTTTAGTCCAGCATCCCCCTTCCTGTGGGTTTGACAGCCCATGGTGGGTACCCAGCCTTCAAGTGACATTGAGGCTTCAGCCCCACGGTCCCTTCTCCTGAGACAACTGCTCCCAGGGAAGGACTGTACCTCATGGCATGTGTGACGAAGCAAGAGCTGGCACAAATATCCATCAGCTCTGAACAGGCAAAAGTGCCCTGTTAGGCGCTCACCTGGGTGGTATTTCCTGAGGAGATAATAGCCCTGGAAGAAGGACTTGCTGTTTTGAAGAAGATTAAGTACCTGTGGCAGCAGCATGTGGATGAATCACAACCCTCATGGGCTTAGAGCCCCTGGAAATGGCTTATGGCACTTTGAAAACAATGTCATGAATCTTCTGCAGATCAGATTAGGGAGTGGAACAATTATCTCAAAACCTGTTAGTCATGGGAGGCTCCAGGAGCTGGAAGAACAGCCTAGGGCAAGGGGAGCACTAGGAAGATGTGGTGTGTGTGTGTGTCCCCCCTCCCGGGGACCTGCTTGAGCAGCCCCAGGAAGGGTGTGGGAGGTGGCTGTGGTTGAACCAGCCCCGCTTCCCCTGTGAAAGGTGAGCTGTAATTAGCAGAACGGGTATGGAAGAGCTCAAGTAGGTCAAAAGGTAATGGGGCTATCACCAGCATTTCCCAACAGCATGGCGCAGCTGGGAGGCACCCTCGGGGTTGGGCAACGGACAGATGAACAAGGCTAGGCACTGTCTTCAAGGGAAAAACCACCAGAGTCACCCTAACTGCACACCAGCCTTTTGGGGGAAAGCTGGGGAGCGGCCAGGGACAGCAAATGGTGCTGCTGGTCCAGCCCCACCACACTGGACCTGTGGTAAGAAAACCCATAGAAAGCCCTGACTGATGTGACACAGAACACCATGGCTATCTACACACCCATCTTGAGGTGTCCCACAAGAAGGGCATCTCGAGACCATGCATGAGGAGATCTGGAAGGGATGGATGGATGGATGGATGGATGGATGGATGGATGGATGGATGGATGGATGGATGGATGGATGGATGGATGGACAGATGGACATCCAACCCAGCTCTCAAGGGGTTGTAGAAATTCATGCTGCAATTTGGGAATGGCCACATCTACCCTCTGTGAGACACCATCATGGGTACAGACTCTACACTCTGGCTGTCCCTGCAAAGCCCCATATCCCTGACCCCGCTCCCTTGCACACTCCAGCACCTCCAGCTCAGCCACGACAGTGAGGGATGGTGTCTCATGGAAAACAACCTTTCTCCAACAGGATTTTTCAATCCCCGGTGAAGTGATGTGTGATGAGGTTTAACTGGGTCCTGTTCAGAGCCCAAACTCCCTGAGGCTCTGCTTTGTGGCCACCTCTATTGTTTTCACCAGGTTCAGTAACCCAGGGCCGCAAGCGAGCAGATTCCTGTGGGAGAGCCCGCGGCCATGCTGTTGGGAGCACTCCTCCTCCTCCTCTACCTTGCCGGCATTCCCAACATTCCCTTGAGCACTTCAAACTCAGCTGGGTGACACCACCACACCCCAGCCAAACCACCCCAGCCTGTTTGACGCTGTACTTCTGCAGCCGTTGTCATCCCCACTGATGAAATGTGTTTTTCTGCCAGTACCAGGGAGGCTGTTTCCAATAAGGATGGCACAGGCATCCCTGGCAAGTGCCACCACCATGACAGGGCTTGTGGGGTCTGGTGGGGTGGCCAGTGCTGACGGCAGCACAGGTGGCAGGGCCCAGCTCCGCCAGGAAGGGAGAGCAGTGTTGATGATGGCACACGAGGGCCCATGCGGAGAGTGCCGAGAGTCAGGCCCACGGCAGGGACGCACAAAGGATCACCGAGTACGGAGACTTGGTGAAATATTAAAGCAGGTGCTTAATAAAGCGAGCCCAGCGGCAGCAATTACCCTGTGTAATTAACCTGGGAAGGAGAGGACTTTGCCCCCCAGCCAGGTGGTGCAGGGAGCTCCTGCCAGCAGCCGCTGGAGGTGGCACGGACCTGGCACCCAGCACTGCACGGCAGGGCTTCCCCAGGCTTTGCTGGGGCAAGCCAGGACCTGACCTTCCAGCATGGCTCACCCTGCTGCAGCCCCAGAATTACACCAGGTAGGTGAGTGGCAGAGTGCTGCCTGCTCCAGGTGCTGAGAAATGGTTTGGGATCCCCCTGGAGTCATTGGCCCCAAGTCACAGGGAGCAGCTGGGAGAGATTCACACCTCACCTGCCTGCTCTGGGCACTGAGGAACTGAGGAACTGGTGGCTGGCCAGGGCACCAGGACCTGGGCGGCCCAGTGCCCATATAGTGCTCCCCCAGCAGGATCTGAGGGCACCACCCTGTGCAGGGAGACCCGATTGAGGGGTGGCCCTGGCGGTGGCCATGCCCCGTGTTCCCCCTGTCCCAGTGGGGGGTGGGTGCTGGGGGCACTGGCTCTGGCTTGGGCAGCCTCCCTCCTGCTAAGCCACCCTGGATGCAATGCCACTTCCTGCCAGGAAGCTCTGCCTGGACAGGCACCGAGCCAAGCTGTGCCAGGCCAAACCAAGCCGAGCTGAGCTGAGTTGAACCAAGCTGAGCTGAACTGTGCTTACCTAGGTGGCACGACATCCCAAGCTGTGCCGAACCAAGCTGAGCCGAGCTGTGCTGTAGGTGCTGCAACATCTCAAGCCATACTGAACCAAACTGAACCACGCTGGACTGAGATGAGCTGAGCTGTGTCAAGCTGAGCTGAGCTGAGCTGAGTCAAACTGAGCTGTGCCTACCTAGGTGGGATGATGTCCTAAGCCATGCTGAGCTGAGTCATGCTGAGCCATGCCAAGCTCTGCTGAGTTAAGCTGTGCCTATTTAAGTAGCATGATGTCTCAAGACGTGCTGAGCCGAGCCAAGCCAAGCTGTGTCAAGTTGAGCTGTGCCTGCTTAGGTAGCTTCTTGTCCTGAGCTGTGCCAAGATGACCTGAGCCGTCCTGTACATGGCATGACGTCCCAAGCTGTGCTAAGCCAAGCCGAACTGAGCTGTGCCTACCTGGGTGTCCCGAGCTGTCCTGAGCTGTGCTGAACCAAGCTGAGCTGAGATTAATTGCACCTATCTAGGTGGCACGATGTTACAAGCTGAGCCGAGCCAAGCTGTGCCAAGCTGAATCACGCCTACTGAGGTGCCACGCTGTACTGAGCAGGGCTTAGCTGAGCTGAGCTGGGCCAAGCCAAGCTGTGCCAAGCTGAGTTGTGCCTTACCTGGGTGGCATCATGTCCCAAGCAAGACTGAGCCACGCTGAGCTGTGCCAAGCTGAGCCGAATTGTGCCTACTGAGGTGGAACAATGTCCTGAGCTCAGCTGAGCCAAGCTAAGCCAAGCCAAGCCAAGCTAAACTGTGACTACCTGGCACATCATCATGTCCTAGTCTGTGCTGAGCTGAGCTGTGCATATTGAGGTAGCATGGTGTCCTGAGCTGTTCTGAGCTGAGCTGTGTCTACTTGGGTGGCATCATGTCCTGAGCTGAGCTGAGCTGAGCTGAGCCGAGCCATGCCAGACTAAGCAACACTGAATGCACCTACCTAGACAGCACAATATCCTGAGCAGGACTGAGCCAAG